>CAJVQA010012511.1:0-10068 GCA_910591915.1 Cetraspora pellucida
TCTGAAGCAACTTTCAAAGCAGCATTTATCATATTTATCTTTGTACTAACAAAGACTGTAATCTACTATCTAAACTAACTGAACATAATCTAGGAAATATATCTAAATTTTATTTTATTAACTTCTTCAAAACCCATCCAGTACCAGAATCAGAACAAAAAAAATAGGTATACCCAACCCTAGAAACTAATATCTTTTATTCTAAACAAAAACTCACAGCAAGCTTTTCTATTCCAATACCTACAGAAGAACTCAGAGGCCTAGCAATATCTACTAAAAAAACTTTTGCAAAACTTAACAAAGTGAAAAGTAATATAGCCTAATCTTCATATTACTTCTACTAATACAAAAGAGCCTTTATGCTAGCAGCAAGAGATAATGATGGACTTACAGGTCTTTCTCAGAAAGAAGCCTTAGAAAAAATGATCAAAACAACCAATGACATCCATGCTCTTGCAAAAGTTATTACATACTTCAAATTAGAAATAGAATTCAAAATATCACTTAAACAAATATGAATTAATTACAACCAATTTTACTATCCTATAGCTGAAGATTTCTTAATAAAACATTTTAAAATTTCAATTACAGAACAATACAAAGACTCCCTTTTTATACAGAACTCTAAGCCATCTACATTTTAAGAAATAGATAAGGATACACCTATACCTCCAAAGAAAACAACAAAAGTAACAGAAAACACTATTCTTACCTCACAAGAGGAAGGTGTAAATCCTCCTTTTCAGTAATGTCTTCTACAGAACACATTGATGCAGCTGCCACCTCTAAAACTATAATGTTCTTTACATTTGGGCCATCTTTAGAGGAGAATGATAACAATAGGCAGGCAGTAAAGTCTAGTGTGAGCAAATATGTAGAAGACACTATATATAATGTCTCTGATACCAATACTTCAACCTCCTCAGAAACAAATACTTGTTATAACAAATTTTTAAAACAATATCATCTATCTTTATTACCACAATCTATAATACTCAAATATTTCATTAAACACTTACATCAAAATCTCTTTTTTGACCTAATCAAAATATCAGTTAATTTTTGATAATATAGAAATACATGTTTATACTAAAGTTACAGATCCTACCATTCCTAATAATATAGCTATAAATCCTATTTGATATAAATTCTATGAACATTTACTTATTTTAACATCTCTAAACTAAACAATACCAAACTATAACAGCTACCACTCCACAAACCACAATGTTTCAGAAATACAACCAACTTCACTTATCAATCAGTACACACAATGTCCAAGAATTTAATAAAAATCTGAAACAACAAGTATGTGAAGACTACTGTCTTTTTAACAATCTTAGAATTATCAATATAACAGAAACTAAAATTGTAACCAACAACCCTATTACTAAACTATGAAAATTTAAACACTTTACATATTTATAGTTATATACTAAAGGCCCTAAAGCAGGCACAGCTATCATAATTCACAAGTCCATAAAAACTCATATTTATAAAATACTTATCTCTTCTGGATATACTATTGCAGTAGACATTCTTTTAAACATGACTTCAAATTCAGAATTATTTCAGTTTACTTATTATGTGATAATATTCAATTAAAACTGTCAGTACAAAACACTATAATACAATAACTCCAACAAGCCTATGTATCAAATATCCAACCTATTGTCCTAGGTGACTTTAATGCCTCTGATAATATCATTCATTCCTTATCAACTAAATATAAGTTACTTCATTTCCTTCAATACAACAACATGTATAATCTAGCTACATACACTAATAATTCAATACATACTTGGCAAAGCAACAGATATCAGAGTAGCATAGATTACATCTGGACTAATCAACCTCTCCTTCGATATCTTAACTCTTTTACTACAGATGATCCTGACACTAGTACTCAAACTGATCATAAATTTTAAACTCCTGCTGGCTTTTCCTTATGCATATATAGCTAAACTCAGACATTCTACCAAAACCTGTAGAAGAACATTCTTATACAAAAACATGAACAAAGAGAAATGGCAACAATTTGCAGATCAAGTAACCTTAAACCTTAATAATAATAAAACCCCATTCAGCACACAAACCTCAAAATCACTAGAATCTTCCTGGGACAAAATTCAAAACAGTATCATCTCTGCTGCTATATAACATATTCCAAATAAAAAATTCACTGTCAGAAACTTTCAAAATATTTTCTCTACAAAGGCATCATCTTTATACTAATATCTTAAGAAATTAGGCAATATATTAAACAAGTCAAATATTTACTAAAAAACTCTACCCCTATATCATATCAACATAATCACTTTATTAATGAAATAAATACATCTAATCAGCTCAATGTTCTACTTTTACCAACTATTTACAACTTATTGTCAAACTGGCTAGCACTTGCTAAAACTGAATAGAAATCTATTTATCATGTTTGCAATATAGAAAATATCAAAGAAATAAGACAACAGATTAATGTTAATATTTTCAAAAGATGCTTCAAACTCCAATCCAACCCAAAGTCAATGATTAATAGCATACTTAACTGCCACAAAGACCTAGTAAAATTTAATAACATTAGAACAAACAATGATGTAATTAATAATCCTCAAGACATTAAACAGCATATTCAATAACACTTTGACCAATAGACATCTTTTAGACAGACCAATCAACAAATCTTTGAATTCAATTAAAAAGAAGAATATAACTATAAAACACATATTAATACTAAGTGGTATAATGACATTACTAAAGAATTTACTATTACTGAAATGACTGAAACATTATCTCATCTTCCAAACAACAAGACCTGTAGCCCTTCTGGCATTAGTTATAAAATGTTAAAACATGCAGGCATACTTTTCCTTTAAGCAATCACAGCTCTCCTAAATAAATGTATTACTCTAAACCAAATTCCCAAGCAATGGAAAGAGGGTAGAATTTTTTCAATTTTTAAAAAATCTATTTTTAACTGCAACCTAATCAACACCAGCCCTATTAGCTTTCTCGAACACATCAAAAAACTATATACAAAACTTCTCACAAACTGTCTAAATCAAGTATTCACTAAACACAAGATTCTCTCATCTTATAATTACATTGCTCTACTAGGCAATAGCACAGCTATACCTATATATATTTTAAATAATATTATCAAAAATGCATCTTGCAACTCTAAGCAGCTTTGGTTTATATTTCAAGATATGAGCAAAACATATATCCCAGTTAATCTGAACCTGTTTGAAAAAGCACTAATTCATATTAACATGCCTTCTAAGCTAGTTAATATACTTACTAATTTATTAACAAACCATCAAAATAGAGTAATTATCAACTTAGCCTAACCAACTCATATATAGTTAAAAATGAAATAGACCAGAGAAAAACAATAACTCCACTATTCTGACGTATTTATTATGATCCACTTATTCATAAAATTGCATCACAATATAATGGTTACTCATTATCTACATCTTGAAAAACTCACTTTCAACTATCTAGATCCCAAAGCCTCCAAGCATCTACATCAGTATTAGCTTACATGAATGACATACTTTAGATAGCAAAAACAAAACATAAATTAGAACAAATTACCGAAACTGCTTCATCTTTATATCTAATAGCCAACATTCAGATTAATGCTACTAAATCTGTCTTTATTTCTAACTTATCTACATCTAATATTTAATTTTTTGACTATATCTTAAAATCTATACCTGTTAGCAAACCATTTAAGTTTTTAGGTTGTTGGTTTATACTTAACAATAAACATACTGAACAAATTAAAATTATCTAAGAAGAAACTCTTCAACTTACAAACATGCTAGTACAAAGAAAATTACAGATAAAAAAATCATTTACATAATCAACACAGTTATTATACCTACACTCGAATATAAATTATACAACATTATTATACCTCACTCCACATGCGACAACATTCTTGCCAAATACTTAACAATAGCCAAATCAAATTCCACCTAGCATGCTCAATCCCCAATAGTATCATGCTTAATCCATACTTGTATAATGTTTATAATATATAGGACATTTAATTTCAACATCACATTACTAACTTTTTATCATGACTCAACAATTTTAACTTACTAGAAATTTTAACACAGATAAGACTACAACAACTTTAAAACAACCTATGGTCAACTATCAATATACTTTAACACCCCAATCTTATTATTGATGGTCCAAATAAACACACTCTAAATTTCAAAATTATTCAATTACTGAAACATCTAAACATATTTATAACAGCTAATTCCAATATTTCATAGCCAAATACTATATCATATAACTTTCAATCGATAGAACCAATTTTATTTCAACACTCTTAATACATTAGCTTTAAAAAACAAATCAGAAACCTTAACATTCTATATCTTGAACAGCTCTATACAGTTGACAACACTATTTTATTAAAATAGAAACATCTTTCACCATGACTGTTATACCTATCTAAAGGTCAAAAACCATTATGGTTCACTTTTTTAAAAGAAACTGTAATGGTTCATAATAGTTTAAGAATCCTGCTTTCACACTACCAACAACCAGAATATAATCCATTTGCATATAGCTCACAACATATTTCTAAAAAATCTAAATTCTGGTTACTTACATATACTAACAACAAGATTATTATTGGCAAAATTCACAGATATTTAAAAAATATTAATCAAATATCTATCACATACTGGCAAACAAATATTGGCATAAATCATTCTGGTTACTACCCTCTTTTACCAACCCAAAGCCTACCTTGTTTAGGCTGTCATTTAAACTCTAACAGAATTCAGAATTTATGTATAATCAATGTATTAGTAATTATTTCTTTTCAATTTTTAGAAAAAATCAATTCTAACTCATTAAACTTTAATGCCAACTATATTGACCTTATTCATTTAACAGTTATTAAATATCCACTATCAATTCCTTTAATACTAACAATTCCAATTTTCAACTCTTATATCTTCGAAATATTCAAAACTAGTGAAGCAGCAAACACACTTGAACAATATTCAATTCTCAACAGCTCTCAACAACAACTTAACTTTTATACTAATGGTTCAGTAATTAATATTAGAACTGACCAATGTACAATAGGCATTGGCTGGGTTCAGATCAATAACAATAATTAAATTATTTATAAATTCTTTGCCAAAATCAACTTCTGACTATCATTCTACAAAGCAGAACTGATGGCTATTCTCTTTGCTATTTCTACTACACTCTAAAATGCAATAGTTAACATTTTTACAGATTTCTAATTCATCATCACTAAATATACCAACATCTATAACACAATTTCCAATCCTAACAAACTTTTTAAATTCAATACATGGCCTATAGCATACTTTATTAAATATCATTAAATTATACAATCTTCAAATTAACTTCTATAAAGTTCAAGCTCATACTAACAACAATTTGAACAATCTTACTGATTCTCTTGCTAAGCAACATAATCTCTCTCCTATTTTATACTTCAATTATACTAATATTTACAACCCATATTATATGCTATACTGGGACCAAAACTTTATAGAATACCTTACAAGAACATTTATCAAAAATATTTGTAAAGCCTATATTCTGGCAATGTGGTAATCTCAAAAATGAAACCAAGAATAGAACCAACTTATTTCTGAAATAGATTGGAAATCCACTTGGCTATACTTTAACCACAACCAAAAACCAACACATAATATAACTAACTTCAAATTTAATCAGTCTAAATTTTTTAAAATTAAAATTCTACTAAATGAATTATACACACACTCCCTATATCATAAAATATACCCACATACTTTTATAATACAAACTGTTTTCATTGCAACTTACCTGACTTTCTAACACATTGGTAGACATGTTCTAATCCAACACTACTTACTAGTATTATTTGAGATACTATCTCCAAACATATTAGTCAAAGCAACCTGAACCTCTCTAAACTTCAGCAAGAAAAACTTATTCAAAAAATTCAAAATCATGAAACTTTTTATCAAATACCAATCAATGATAACTCATTTTAGCTTAATATTATTCTTAAAGGACCTATACCCAAATCTCTAATTCAAAACCTTAATATCTCTTACAAATTAGCATCACAAACAATTATTAAAATACTACTTGAAATTAATAAGCTATGCTATGAACTATTCTGGAAACCATATTGTATAAATTTTGCAAATTGGAAAAAACAACAAGGTTTTAAACCTTCTTTTTCCAAATACCTAACTCAAACTAATCATAATAAACAAACTAAATACAACTGCCAAACATATACATACTTATGTATATGTGGACTACCTGACCAAGTATACTCAAACTCCAATACATGCCTACCTCTAGGTCATCTATTAGAAAAATCAATATATGGACTATTCTCTAAATTAAATACAATATTTCATTTAACTATATTTTAACTATTCAAATCTAGGTAAGTCTTGACCACTCTAGTAGATTTAGGTTACAAATAAATATGTTGGAGCTTTATTCTTGAATGTAGTTTTCTTCTTTTTGTACTTAAGCTAGTTATATATAGTTAGCAGTTTAATAGTTAGCCCTAATTGCAAGTATTGGCCTCAGCCATAGCATTTATATAAAATTATTTTTGTACATAGTAACTTCATAAAGTTACTAACTTCAAAAACTACAAATAAAGATATGAGCAAGGCCTCACCTTAACACCAAAAAAAAAAATATATATATATTCTTAAAAACATATTTTATAAACTTTATTATAAAAAATTTTTCAAAATATTAATAAACTTTTATTTATTAAGGAGTGTAGTGATTTAGTAAAGTGGTTAGGTTGTCAGCTTCCAAGCGACAAATCTAGAGTTCAGATCCAATAAATGATAAATTTTGGAAAATAAGTCTGTGTTACAGTAACTGTCTGTGTCAATTAGTTGAATTAGTGTATTTGTAACCTTCAGTTGCATCAATTCAAATGAAAACTCAGAGCATTTATACTAAGTATAACATTACACTTATATAGAGGAATGTAAATAACCAGTATTGCATAAGACTTTGATGCAAACCTACAATAAGACCATCAGGCATGGAAAGTGAAGAAACTGAAAAGTCAAAAACCTATTTGAAAATTCTGAGTAAGAAGGTAGCACAAATCTTTTAATATGCTGTTGAACTAATGAAAGTCTATGAAATACCTTTAAAGAGATAGGCAAATAAACCAGATGGCAAAATATGTAAAGAAGAATATAACCAACCAGGCTACTGAAATTGCCAGAGAAAAAGGATACTAAAGTATATCAAACTGGGCTATTTGGATTAAAAGTTCAGGAAGCTCTGTTAGTTCTGAGTAGTAATTAGTAGAAGATAATAGAGAAGATATCAGAAAGATGGATACTAAATTTTTGAATAAACTTATAAGAGTGTAGCAGTTTAATAGTTAGTCCTAACTGCAAGTAATAGTTTAGGCCAAAGCAATACTAGATAAGCTGTAAGTATAAGATACAGAATGCACTAATAGATTTAGTACAAAGTTAAATATAACTTAGTGACTATAGCATATCTTTATTAGTTTATCAGAGTTATTGGTAGAGTGTGATGGATATAGGATCAGAGTGTTTAAATAGAGGATCTACAGTTGAGTTCTATATATAGCAACTAATATAGAATTTTTGAGCAGATTATTTAAATTAAACAATAACTAAAGTTGTATGAGTGGCTAGTTGTATACTCTTTCTATGATCATCTCTGCACTATTACATCAACAGATGCTAAACAACTAATACTACCAATAAAATTTTGAGTTACATGTACTCACCTTAACATTAAAAAAAAACTTTTATGTATTAAAATTTTAAAGATTGAATTTAAAAATTTTTCAAGATTTTTTAAAATTTCATATATTTTCAAAGCTAAAAATAAATTTTACACTTTGTACAAGTCTAAATTTTAATAAGTAAATTGCAAAAGTGTTACTAATAAAAATTGTTATCCTTTACATAAACTAAGATATTTTATTAAGAACTATAGGCTTAAAATTAATATTTAAAAGATCACCAAAAATTTGTAAAAAATTTTTTTGATTAAAAATTTTTTCTAAATTTATTTATTTTTAGCTTATAAGCAATATATATATTTTTTCTTATAATATAAAATTAAATACTGCTATAATATAATTCTTATTTTTAAATATTATCAAATAAAATTTTATTTAAATATTTTAAAATTTAAAAAAAATAGATCATAAGCATATTTTTAACAATTTTCCAGATGAATTTGATTAGAAAAGCTTATAAATTAAGAAATATAATTATACAATTATGCTATTTTTGTTTTTATTAATTTCTTACTGATTGTCATAATTTTATTTATTTTATTTTTTAATGTTTCTGTTCTTTCAAACTTGACACCAAAATTTTTCAAAAAAACATTTATTTTTTGATTTGCTATACTTATTATTTTATTATTAGAAATGCTTAGACTATTTTATTTTATTTTTGCAGCTTATTATTTGCATCAGTTAATTTTGTATTATCTGCATTTAGTTGAGTATTGTCTTTTTTCAAATCTTTATTTGCACTTTTAAAGTAACTTTTTCTTTTCTTAAATTATTTATCGAAGCTTGTATTTTGTTTAATATTCATGCTAAGTTTATAGCAATGGTTATTATTTAAAGAAACAGAATATTATTATCAATAAAAACATTTAATATTTATTAACAAATATACTAATGTAACATAAAAATATTATAAACATTTTTATAAGAATAAAACACTTAGTTACTTAAAATATATATATATATATTTATTATTTGCTAAACATATAATCTATATATTAGTATTCTTTATAAAAGAAATATTCTTAGTTAAAACAATATTAAATCTAATATGCATTTAATTACACATGTATATTTTTTTATAATACAATTTTTATTTATATTGTACTATAAAAATACATTATATACAGTTTATTTAACTATATGTATATATTTTACAATATAATATAAATAAAAATTTTTTAAAAATTTTTATTTATATTGTATTATAAAATACATTATTTTGTAAGGCCCAATAATGTGATGAAATTAAGATGCTGAGGCCTTACATAAGAGCAGATATGATAATCAATTCCTTGATATAGATAACTTGACAATTAATCACATTAATGTGATTATTTAAATAAATTAAATAAGTGAGATTTAATAGATAAAGTGATTAATTTGTAAAGAAAGATTTATTAAGTAAAAAGGTTTAGATGAATAAATTAGAGAAATCAAATTAAATAGTTTAATGAGATTAATGTAATTAATGAAGTTATAATTAAAAGATAATATAGATAAAGGCTAAAATAGCTCTTTGAAGCAATACACTTCATTGGCTTTATTAAAATACAAGTTCCAATACATTATAATATTTATAATTTAACTAACTTTAAAAAAACTAACAACTTTTTTATCTCTTTATCTAATTCTTTACTTAACTAGTTTAACTCTACTATTTGTTAAACTCAAAATATTAAACAACATGAATAAGAATAATATGAGGAATTACTGCCTCTACTAAAAGAAAAAAACAAAACTCAACTATCTATTATACAAACTTCTAACTCAAATAACAATATATTTATATTTAACATTGATATAGACCAATTTATTCTTAAAACTCTTTTCTAAAATTTTACTATATATATTTGCTTTTATTAACTAAAACAATCCTAAGGGCTATGGTACCTTGCACAGCTGTGAGAGCCGAGCATACGGTGATCGACTCTGTAGAAGACAATTTTGAAAGATCATTAACAACATCTCTAATCCCCTATGATCTTCATACATGCTTTAACAAATTCCTTAACTATTACAATTTACCACTTCTTCCCCATGGTCAAACTATTCAAACTCTTCTTCAACATATTGACAAACATAACAATAACAAAACTGTATCTAGTATTACATTTTCTGTTAATTCATCCTATAATGAAACCCACATATACCTTCCTAATGACACTCTTTTACCAGATCACATTATTATTGTTCCATACCTCCTTCCTTTATTTTACAATCTACCTCTTAGATCTAAC
>CAJVQA010012512.1:0-10066 GCA_910591915.1 Cetraspora pellucida
AACAAAGTTAATAAAGATCAAATTCACAAAAAACTCAAAATCAAACTTGCTTTAGATTATATTAGAAATCTAGATTTTATTACAACAAGTTCTTATGAATATACAAGACATATATTCTACTGTCTTAACTTAGCACAAATTTCTTGTGCACTTACCTTCGAAGAAATACACAAACTTCTTAATGAAGCAAACTCTCAACTTCTCATTCTACTACCAATTTCTTCAGATCTAATTGACCAAAACATAAAAGAAATACTTTTTTTTCTACTTCTAATTGAAAATCGAAAATTTACTTAAGCAACAGTGCTAGCATTTTATAAAATCTACACTTTTGATCAACTCAATGACAGCTAGTTTGCTAATCTTATCATTCTTCTTTCTGACAATTTAACTGATCTAAATGCAAAAACATATGCAATGTTTCCAATAACAAGCTGATCTGAATTATCTTACAGACAAAAACTGTGCAAATATTATGACTTTGATTGTATATCATTTAATTATTTTAACCTACCACCTACTTAGGAACCTCTATCATCAACACCTCAAAATCTTAATTCAGCTGTAAGATACCTCTTTCTTTGCAACCCTAAAGATTCAATTAATTTCAAATATTATGTAAATATTTTCCAAGAGCATTATAGTTTTCACAAAATTCCAAATAACTACTTTATCCAAAAAAAACTACTTCTGAAGGAACTAAATCAAATCAAGACCTCTATTACTTATAATTTTCCTATAACTGATTATCATCTGGCAAAAAAAATTCTTAGCAGAAATACAAGATACATATAAATTCAACATCCTACTACTACTAGAGTATATAACTGTTAACTCTACAAACAAACCTTAACTACCTACAGATTCTATTTTGATTACTGAGCTTAACCTAACACTCCCTATTACAAGCCCTAAAATCCTAGTAAAAACTGCTAGACAACTTTATACACACTACTTTTTTTACTAACTATCTACAGAATAGATCTTAATCAATAACACTACAAGAAAAGAAAATACTAAACCAAATCTTTCTTTAAGTCTTGATAAAATCCAAACAGTCTTGAGAGAATTGGATCAATCTCAAACTATTCAACTACTAATAACATCATATGAACAGATAGCAAACATTATCTTACAACTTCATAATCACTTTTCTTTTGAAGATTTACCTCTACAACTCTTTGAACTTTCCAACCTACCTGATTCTTACTAGGATATTTTTGATAACTACTCCTCTTAATCATAAGCACTATACAATTAAAACCAGATTTTACTATTCTTTCAAATAGACAACAACAACTCAACTAAATTACCAAATACTTCTATAAACAATTTCACTATAAACATTAAAGATCATTTTAACTTTGCTATTCATAATACTCAAGGATTCAACAATTCACTAAAGTTACAAATATGGCTTAAATTCTGTGCTAAAAATAATTACTACATTGTTTTTATCACAAAAACAAAACTAAAAAATTCTTTGTTTGTAGAACTCTCTAATCCATTTTACAAAATTTACACATCAAACTTTATACCTAAAGACAGCTTTCAATATGAAACCAGCATTGGTACTATGATCATGCTTCATAACTCATTTCAACCTTTTATATTTAACATACAAACTGTTCTAGACACTGCAATATGCATTAATTTTCACCTTTCTGCCAACAATAACCTTTGTATAATTTCATTATACTTATCTTCAAACTACTCAGAACAACTCAAATCTACTCAAAACACAATCATAAATTGGTTAACCCAAGCAAGAAGCAATAACTGGCATACTATTATAATGGGAGATTTTAATAACAACTCCAACAGATACAAGTGATCAGCAAATTTATTTTTGTTACTCTAATCTTTATCATCTACAAGCTTACTAGAATTTTATACTATAACAGAACCTACATAGCAAAAAGGCTTAAATAAAAATCAAATCGATGACATATGGGTTAATTCTAAAATCTTTTTAGATTTTACTCTATTCTTAATTACTGATTCAGTTAATATTACTGATAGTGATCATAAAATAATTACTACTACTTGGAAGACAAACTTTTAACTAAAAATATCTAGATCTAAAAAAAAGAAAAGAAAGATATATCTCTATTACCAAATGACAACAAACATATGGAAAAACTTCACTAACTAACTAGAAACTGAAATCAAATTAATAAATCCAATTTACAATATTACAACACTACAATAATTAAACAACCTTTGAAACAAATAGTCAAATTCAATCAAGAAAGTCACAAATTAAATGATACTAAAAACACATACAGTATTTAAAAAACACTATGCCTTTTCTCTGAAAGCAATTAAATTATATTTAGCATTTAAATTAACAAACAAATGTCTTTCTATCTTGAGAAACATTAAACTCTAAACTTCAATTCAGTTTACAATACAAGATTTAAACAATTTATTTCAAGAAATATTATCATACTCAGAACAACTTATTTCTCTATGCCAAATTCAGAACATTACTTTAAACTTCAATAATTTTTAGCAAACCATGAAGCAGCTTAAAAAAATCTTATGAAAAGCCTGCAGTCTAGAAATTCAAAATGCGCAAAAAGAAAAAATAAATTTCTACATACAATGAAAATATAATGACATGGAATCAAACACATCACACATGATAAACAATATACTTAAATGCAATCAGAACCAAGTCTCTTTCAACAAAATCATAACATCAGAAAAAATAATTAATAAACCAGAAGAATAAAACAAGCAACAAAAAAGCACTTTAACAACTGGACTAAATACAACTCAACAAACTTTAATTTTGAACATGAATGAACACAGTTCCTTCAACCTTTACTGAATATTAACTTTAATATATATAATAACTTGTCACAACTAATATCAATCTTCGGACTAACTAAAACTATAACATTATCACCACTATACAAAGCCACTGCCCTTCAGAAATATCTAGTGAAATGATTCAACACCTTCCAACATCAGCAAAACAAATTCTTCTCCTGATCTTTAATGCATATTAGACAATTGAAAAAACATCAAGTAGCTAGAAACATGCAAACATTTAGACTATTTCAAAAAAAACAACACTATAATAATGATCTTTCATATACTTGACTGATTACCTTAATTGAACATATCCAAAAAATTTTCACCAAAATAATTATCTATCAACTAAATAAAATCCTTACCCAATACTCAATCCTAAATTCAAATAACAATATGGCACTTTCATTCACTTCTATCTTTCAACCTATTCAAACTATTTCTTATATAATAGAGTATACTAATATAACAAAAAACAAATACTGGATCCTAGCATAAGATATGTCCAAAGCCTATGATACAGTACACATCTCTCTACTAATCAAGACACTTTAATGAATCCATATTCCTTCCTCAATTATAAACTTATTAAATTATCTTTTTAACAACAGACAAAATACTATTATTATAAGCATTAGACTAATACAATCTTATACTGTATAAGATGAAATTGATTAAAAAGAGACCTTTTCTTCAATCCTATGAAGGATCTACTATGATCCACTTATCAACTGAATCGATACAACATATCAAGGTTATTAACTTAAAACTTATATACATTCTTCTACTATATCAATACATACTTTTGTAGTAGCATATATGGATGATACAATATAGATAGCCAAAGATAAACAAGAGTTACAAAAAATACTAAAAACAGTCAACTTCTTTCTTTCTTATACCAATATCAAAATCTATTCTCACAAATCAATACTAGTAACTAACAATTCAGATTCTAATGCAAACATAATATTTCAGAAAACGAATATATCAAATATTTAACAAAAAGCAATATTTAGACATTTAGAAGCATGGCTTACTTAAGACCCATCTCTTTAACCTACAAAAAAATTTCTTATCAAAGACATTACTTCTAATTTAAACAAAATCAAATTTGCTAAAATAACTAATAAATAGACTATTTACATTATTAATAATATAATCCTTACACATGCAGCATATTAGATGCAAAGTACTTATCTATCAAAGTGTTCTTGCAACTCTATTACAAATCTATATACAAATATTAAACAAAAAGCTAGACTAGCTCAGTCTACCCCTAATTCTATCTTATATCATCCTAATATATATGCTCTAAATACACTTTACAATGTTTAACAACAGCAACAAATTTATATATTAGATAGAAGCATTAATTTATCTGACTTTAATACTCACAGTTTAAAAATCAGATTACAACAAATTCAAAATGCAACCAACTTAAACAAATTAATCTTACTAGAACAACCTATATTAACTACAAATAAAGTTAAAACAAACACAGCCCAAATAATATTCACACTTTATTTACTAAACATCCAGCTAGAATGCACAACAAATCCATGGCTTATTCCCAAACAAACAAAGGGCACATCTATTAACCAAATTCTTCAATCAATAAAACAACTATACACAATCAAAGAAAAATTAAACAATTACAATATAACCTGTATTGAACAATTTTTTGACTACTCAAATTACAATATTCTAGATTGGATATCTTTTCATCATAATATATAAAAAATACTAAGAGGCAAAACTCCAAAATGGTTCAAAGCAATCACAGGCTATATAATTTCACTAACAAATCCATCTACAACACTAAACTATCTTAACCTATATACCTTCATAAAAATTAACACTATAACTTCACAATGAATAATTACAAAATCATAACAATTTGAAAAATTAACAAGTATTACTCATCCACTAAATGATTACCAACTAATATCATGCCTTAGATGTTAAATCAAAAATCCAAAATTTAAAACAACCTATTGCTACTTTACTAATCCTATACACCAAATCTTCAAAATTCAAGTTAATTGTCACAAATGAATTTATGAAAACCTTAATTGTTTATGCTCTCATTAAACAACTATACAATCTAAACAAAGTCACAAATATTTACTTTCAACCTCAAAATATTGAACCAACTATCAACTCTTACAGACCTTTGCAAATAACCAAGAAGAAATATAGAAATTATATATGACAAGTTTATTTTCAAAAAAACTAAATCTTAAACTCACAACTACTTTCAAGAAAACAAATAGATACAATACTCCTTATGCTCAATTATCATTTCAGTATAATGATTATACATGGCATTGCACCAACCAAACCTTTCCTTTCTCAGATTATGCAATATTTACAATGCTTGCAATAATCTTTATAGTAATAACAAAAGAAATGAAAATTTAAATATTAACAAAATTTCAACAAAAAACATAAACTTAGAAAAACTCTTTTCAACAATATTACTATTCTTTTTAATACTATAATCAATGCTAAAAATTTGAAGATTAAAATCAACCTAACAGAAGAAAAAATCAGTATAAAAAATGCCTCTTATCAATTTCATATAGATCTGCTACCCAATATAGTACTAAACACTACCTTTACCCCCTTCATAATGAATACACCAACTACTTATGCTATTTATCAAATACTTAAAACTTTACAACAAGCAGAAGCAATCATCATATAAAATAATCAAAAGTGCATCAAACATATTTATGACAATCTTTCAAACATCAATTAAAAACTTACATTCGAATATCTCAATTTCAAAAACAAATCTTTTAGTCAAAATACTGATCTTACAAAATCTACTCTAAAAACATTCAAAATTAAAATTCAATTTCAAAACTACCAACACACCTTAACCTTTATAAAAGAAATTCAAAAACTCATATCAACCTATACTGTGCAAAGTGTTCAAACATACTAGAAGACACAGTCTATATGCTTACCTGCCTATACAACCAAATAGAATTAAAAAAAAATAAAAAAAGCAATAACAAAAGTCTGCAAAGATAATGAAATTGAAACAACAATATTAACAAATCTAGCTCAAGAAATACAAAACATTTACATAGATCAACAAATCCTAATCAAAATTATAACAAATAACTTACTCGAATTAGGTTTACTAAAAAAGAACTTATTACCAAACATTTACTACTGAATTACAAAAAAAGATACACAAATATATATAGAAACCAAGTAAAATATATGTTCAATAACAGATTCTATCTGCACCAACTATTACCATCACTAACTCAGATCATATATTACTAATATTATTAGATAAACAATATACCTTATGGCTTAATAGATTTATACATTTAAACTAAACATTCCCTACTATTTAATCCATAAACTAGAGGTCTCTTAACTATTCTAGCTAAGAATAAGTTGAGGGTAAAGTAGTTCTAACCCTATTCTTTTAGTTTAATATATCAATTTGTACTAATTGTACTTAATTATATATTACTGAAATAAAGGACTAAAGGAAAGACCTTACTTATAAAAAAAAAAAAAAAAAAAAATTAGATTTGTTGAAAGTTGTTTTAAGAAAGATTGCTTGTTTAAGTTGTTTATATAGTAGTATAAGAGAGAATGGTTGTTGTTTGTTTTAATAAAGATTGATTTTGATTTTTTTAAATAAAATATGTTTTTGGGCTGCTTTGGTTAAAGCTTTGTTAATTTGATTCCATATATTGTTGAGTTTTGAGTTTTGAGTAATGTTAGTAATAGATGTAAGAAATAGTTGAAGGTTTTGTTCTGTATAAAATTGATAATTTTCTATTTGTTCATTTGTAGTTAGCTTCCATTGATATTTAGTTCTTGTTTTAAATAATTGTAAGTTTATTTTAGATAGGTTAATTATGAGTTCAAGAGATACTATTGAGTAATCAGTTAGGATAAATGGATTAGATAGGATATTAGTGTAATCTAGGAGTGTAATATAGATGTTAGTTCATATTTGGTCAATTCTGCTATAACTGTTGTTATGTATATATGTAAATGTTGAAGTTAAGAGAAAGAAGAGTTTATATATATCATAGAATTGAAAAGATTTGAAAAGTTTTAGAAGAGAATGTTCTGGTATATTGGAGCTTTTAAGTGATAGTCTATCAAATTTGAGGCTAAAGACTTTATTTAGATCTTCTATAAGAACTATTTTGTAGTTGGTTTGATTAAGAATAGGTATAAGATATGAAAGAATATCTTTTCTGGATTGTTTCTTCTCTTAAGTTGAAAAATATAGTTGAATAAGTTTAATATGAAGGTTTTTAAGAAATATTTCAATTTTTAGAATGAAGTTTTTATAGATTTAAATTTTTCTGATATGCTTAATAAGAGAGTTGTGAATTAATATTCCTACACTGTCTTGATGAACATTGCTAGATGTTCAGAAACATTTATAATTTGTGAGTTTTTAAGATAAGATTGAGAATTTTGCCTTCTTAGTAGATAGATGTGTTTCTGAAATTTCAAAAATATCTATTTGATCTTTTGAAATAAAGTCAATTAGACTAAGTTGTTTAAGATTGTCTAAAAGACTGTTGATATTAAGTGAGTGTATTTTGATTGATTTTGTAATATTTGAGTTTTTTGATAATAAGAAATTGTTATTAGTATGTGTTGTAGTAAAGATAATTCTAGATTATAAGATGAAGTTAGTAAGAGAGATTTTTGATATCTTAAAAGAAATAGTATTTTGAATCTTGTTGAAAAACAGTTTATTTTAAGTATAATATTTTAAAAGTTTGGGAGTTTTTGAAAAAGGATATAATTAAAATTATATAGAAGGTTGGTTTCTTGTGAAAGGTAAATATGAGCTTTTTTATAGGTATTATTGATAAATGTTTTTATAAAAATGTTGATGTATTGCTCTAAATAGTATATTGAATAGTCAGTTTGAATATATTTTAGAAAAGAGCATGTTGATTGTGGTGTTGGTAAAAATTATAAGTTGTAAAATAAAAGGAATTTGTTGAAATATGTTAAAGAATTATATATTTTAGATAAATCAAAGATTTGTGAATTGGTTTTTCCTTTAATAGTATTTGTTGTTAATGAGTTGATAGTATTATTTAAATCTTCTGTTAGTGAGTTCTGGTTGTTGTTAGTAGTGTTTAAGTTTATTGGAATATTAATAAAAATATTAGATATATAAGGTTTTTTAAAGGTAGATGAAAAAATATTTTCAGTGAAAGGGTTCTTAGAAGGATATGATAAATTGTAATCTAAGAAGTTTAAGTTTTCTTCTATAGATATGCTTACTGTATACTTAGTTTTTACAGTTGTAGAGAATACTATAGTCTGCTCTGTATGTTAAGTCTAACTGTTATTAACTTGGTTCTTTATATAAATTATATTTATTAAAAACAATTACTCTAACAAAAATTAATATTTTATTAATAACACAAACACAGCTAACCTTCTCTTCTCTTAATATAATAATCAAATAAAACACTATTGTTACAGTATTGCAGCCTTTTTAGTACAATACAACCAAATAACAAAGTTATCTAGTACAATAATTGATTATTGTAAATATATTTAGAATAGTAGTGTAGTAGTTTATTTTACTATACAGTAGCAGACAAATAGTTCAAAATAGTAATAATATATAGATTAAACAAAAACATAATAACAACCTTGCCTGTAGAAATTATTCTAAAGAAAAAATATTACTTTTATAAGTTAAAGATAAAGGTAGAAAGGTTTAGATTGAAGTATAGAAACTTAAAATTAGCAGAGAAGAAAAAAGATACTCTTTATATATCTTTTATCTAGTGAAGATAATGATGATTTAAGCAACATTATTTAATATTATACTTGAGGTAGTAAAGGTTTGAACAAGATTAAATATTATTGTACTTGAAGTAGTAGATATTTGAACAACATTAGATATTATTATGCTAAGAATAGTAAAAGTTTAAATAACATTAAATGATATTATACTTGGAGTAGTATAAATTGTATAAAAGTAATTGAAAATATTGTTTATATTATTTGTCATTTATATTTGAAACACTTGGAACTTGTGTTTAAATACTTGAATTTGTACAAAAGTATTTAGAATTTATGCAAAAATACTTGTAATTTGTGCAGAAATATTTAAATTCATATTAAGAATACTTGGGATTATTATGCTACAGTACTTAGTATAATAATTTAGTACTAAAATACATAAAATTTGTATAAGAGTATTTGAAATTTATAAGATAATAGTAATATTACAAATGTTACTTGGTATTATATAACTATATTATATTTTTAATAGCTAATTAAGGTCGTTTTATTTATTTACTATATAATATAACTATCAGCTAACTAATAACTAATAATAAATATAATATATAAACTATAATAATAAATATATATAACTATTAATACTATTATATACTATGCTATACTAAAAATTTACTTTGTAATACTATAAATACACTATTTGCAAGTATATAATTTTTTAAAAAAAACAAAATAAATAAATCAAATTTTATATAAAATTAAAGATATTTAGACTTTAAAATAATATTAGCTATATACTAAACAGTATCTTAAAAAGAAGAGTAGAAACAGTTAGTTTAAAAAAATTATTCTGTTTAATAAAATAAAAAATATAATTATATTTTAAAAACTAAACTAGATATAATTCTTTTATTAATGCTAATTAGAAGAAATTAAAACCAACTTATTTTTTAATTAACAATATTTAAACTAATATATACAATAATCTTTTCTTTTTTATTATTATAACAGAAATTAAACAAATAATAAAAATAGTATTCAAAAAAAAAATAATTAGATTTTTAAAAATTACAAATAAAGTTTTTAAATATTTATCTTCATTAGCTTTTTTTTATTTTCTAAATATATTTAATAGTTGTTTAATACCAAAAATTATTATTGATTATTAGTTATAAACCAACATCTAACCAATTTTGAAAAAACAATATTACAACTATAAACTTAACTCAACTTGTTTTATTATATTAATTAATTATACTAGAAAAATTTTTACAACAATCATAACAACCTAACTAATAAATATTTTAATTTATAACTAAATGCTTTCTTTTTACAATTTTATAGTTTTTTTTTATTAATTAATGATCTATTAGTTATTTGGACAAGAATAAGCTATAGGTAACTCTCTCCGTAGATCACTTATACCAAAACTACAAAAAAACATTTGATTATTTCTCAACATTCTACTAAGTAAACC
>CAJVQA010012513.1:0-10066 GCA_910591915.1 Cetraspora pellucida
TTACAGTTGTATAGAACTAATATATCCAATACTGTTGTTTACTTTATGAGAGACTTTTGGCTTTCACCAACCACTTCTTCTATAGTTTCAGAGCTCCTTTAAACTGTCATCACAAAGTGATAGCTTCTTTTTCAACTTTATTTCAATGCCCACTATGCATGCCTAGTGCTCCAAAGAAGTTTTTATAAAGTTTAATATATTTACTATATCATTTTTTTGTAGTTCGGCATTTTGGAAGGTTTGGTCCAGATGATCATCAGAAAGAGTGTCAATTTTAATAACATTAAAATATATAATATATTAAATTAAAATTTAATTTTAATAAATATAATTTTTGAATTCTTAATTTCTAAACAAAGCCAAACAAACATAAAGGAAAAATGCAAAAACAGCTCAATAAACTTCATTTTAGACTCTAAAAAAAAAGACTCAGCATACAAAATACAACTACTTTACTTTAACAACAATATAAGTAAAGTTTTGTTAAACAAAAGCTTTTGCTAGTTTTATAGCTTTTTGAAAAATTTTTTGAAGAAAATTAGAAAATAGCACTAAATCCTGAAAAACAAAATCAGAATACATGACTAGCCATCAACATAAACAAAAACAACATGTTATGTTATACTAAACAACAAATAATAATAACAAATAGCTTTATTAGAAAATAATAGATAAGTATAGCATGTAGAACAGACATATAGATAACCAACAGAATAATCTAGAAATGAAAGTGCAAACTAGATTAGGACTATTATGCAGTACAAATCTAATATAACATATTAAGAGTTTTAGTAATAGAAATAGAAAATACATAGATAGTAAAATATTAGATGCAGTTTTGGCAAAACCTATAAGAAATCCTAATAATCTAGAGTATATAGCAAGAGACTTGGCAATTTATGATCCAAAAAACATTATAGCAAATAATTTATTTCTTTATTGCCAAATATTAAAGGTACTTAAAATAGCAGAAGTATATACAGTTCCACATAATATTATAGAAGAATGGGCAAAGAAACTAGCATCAATAGATATAATTTCTGGGTCATTCAGCTATCAAACAAATACAAATAAGAGAGAAACATCAAAAATAGAAACAAAGCCAGAAGAAATAAAAGAAACAAAGAAGGTCAGAGAAGTAGAAATGCTTGTACATTCAGAAAAGAAATATCAAAAATGTAAAAATGAAAGAGAAAAAATGAGTCAAGATTTAAAAGAAGTTATAAAACAAATAGAAGAACTAAGTATTTTAACTACAAATCAACAAGACTTCAAAGACTCCAAGAACATAATTACAGAAAAACTGCCAATAGAAACAATGAGATATAAGAGCAGTAATTGGAAAAATAAAAATAAAAAAGACCAAGAAAAGTCAACAGACAACAGAATACACAATCTTAAAAAAGACATCAAGAACATAGATAGAAGAATAATAGAACTAAAAGCAGAAGAAGAAAAGAAAGAAACTTTAGAATTGACAGATACAATAGAGCAAATTTAGTAGTTACCTAGAAACCATATA
This sequence comes from Cetraspora pellucida, assembly GCA_910591915.1. Classification (NCBI taxonomy): domain Eukaryota; kingdom Fungi; phylum Glomeromycota; class Glomeromycetes; order Diversisporales; family Gigasporaceae; genus Cetraspora; species Cetraspora pellucida. The sequence continues at coordinate 1,523 of CAJVQA010012513.1, forward strand.
TATGATAGGAACAAATCCTTTAAGACAAATATGCCAATGTATAAAGTACTAGATAAAAATAAAAAAGAAAGAATTAAATATGCACAATGGATTTTTCGAGGAATCATTATATTAAATCAATTCAAGAACTCTTTAAAAGTTAATAGTTAAGTAGAAGTAAACTTCGACTGCGAATTTAGCAGAGATGCAGCAATGGAGAAAATTAAAGAAAAAGAAGGTAAATGGCTTAAAATTATTCTAAAGGAGCCACAAAACCAAGAAAAGAAACAGAAGCAGCAAGTACTAAGAAGCAAGAAAAAAGAGGTAGAAGAATCCAAAAATACTTTTAGACAAAAAAAAGAAGAAAACAGTAAAATTAGTCATACAACAGAAGATGAATTAGAAATAGAGTTGTATTTAACAATATGGAATCTACCAGCCAATATCAACACAAAATAAGTAAATCACATGTGCAAAAGTATTAAAGAAGCTTATATAAAATACATCAAAAGGTCTAAATACAAAGTACTAGCAGTAATTAAAGTAAAGAAAATAGAAGAAAGAAGGATTCTATAGTCATTGCCAATAGGAATAAACAAACTTGCAAGAGTAATTATAGGAAAAAAAGACTATAATCAATATAATATGCAAAAGCAATTTACAACTCAATTAGTAAAGCTTCTAGGAAATGCATCAGAAGTATTGCTATTACAATGCTTAAAGAAAAAAGATGTAAAATCAGTATATATACTACCTAATAGAAATAGTAACCAAAGAAGGTTGGCTACAATCACATTCACATTAGCAGAAAGATAGAAGCAGTACAAACAAAACCAATATGTTTTAACAACCATTTACTTTTTTGGCAAGATTACAAGAAAAGAAATAAGAAATGTATAAACAAGAGTGAAGAAGAAAACTATATCAATGAGGATAATACTAGCAAAGTTTCAGACATAGAAACTTATAGAAACATTAATTATAATAAAGAACAAAAAAAAATAACAAACACTACAATAACCACAAAAGAAACCAAACTAAAAGTAAAAAAACACAACCACAGATGCATAACATTCTTCAAAAAATATTAAAAAGATTAAAAAGATTAAAAACTCAACAAAGCCAGACAACTCTAGCTAATTACTTCTAAGAGTGCTCTAGTTGAACTAATGAATTTAGATGAGGAGATCAAAGATTTTCTGCAAGGTGAAAGAAGAGTTTTTGAAAAGAAAAAAAGAAAATGTCTTCTAGTCTAAAAGAAAAGAAAAGCAGAAATAAAAAAAGAAGAACGGAGAACAGAGCAACAACACGAAAAGAGTTAAAAAAAAAGTGAAAATAAGAAAGAAAAGAAATTAAAATAGCATGTTACAATGTTAATGATCTGAAAACTAAAGGTTGGAAGTTAGAGAATTTGCTTGGCTGAGCAGAAGAAGAAGAAATTACAATATTGGAAATTACTAAAACAAACCTTACAGAAAAAGAAGAGAAGTTTCTAATACATATAGTAAACAAAAGATATATAAGTTTTTGGACAAGTTCAGCAGAAGACAAGAAGAAAGGTTCAGGTATTAGAATTATGGTTAATGAACAATAGGAGAAGCATGTAGATGCAATTAAGAAAATAAGTAAATATATTATAAAGATCACACTATACTTCAAACAATTAGAGTTAGAGGTGATTGCAGTTTATATACCACCAAATGACAAAATAGTAAGAAAAGATATTTAGCAAAAAATCATAGAAATGGTGACAAAAAGAAAAAGACAAACACAAATCATTGTAATGGGTGATTTTAATCACACAGTAAACAATATTTTAGATAAACAACACCTACAAACAATAAACTACAAAAGGCTATCAGTTTTCTATTAGATGAAGAATCAAAACTTTAAAAACACATATAGAGATATGAACCCAATAAGTTAACAATATACATAGTCAAATGGAGAAGCAGCAACAAAAATTGATTATATATAGATTTCAGAAGAATTGGCCTCAGGATTACAAAAAGCAGAAATTGAAAAAGTAAAAAAGATTACAGAAAATGACCACAAAATCATAACAACAGAAATATGGATAAAACATTTAGTAACAGGAAAAAGCAAGGCAGAGGTTAAAAGGAAGAAACAATCAAGAACAATATATTTGTACAATCAAGCAAGATCAGAAGACTGAGAAAATTATACACAGAAATTACAAAACTGACTAAAAAAAAAAGGTGTTAAGAAATATTTACAGAAAGGAGCAAGAAAAAGAGAGAAAGACAGAAAAAGTAAACAATATATAGAATATAATAGAATAAGCAATTATTATAGTAGCAAGTAAACATATACCAAAGAAAAAAGTGTATAACACAACAACAAATAGAAGGAAAAGTTCTAGAAAACAACAACAAGAAGAAAGCATTGTTAAGCTTTAAAAACTAATAAAATATGCAAAAATAAAAAGAACCCAAGCAGTAACAAAAAAGAAAAAAAATAAAATAAATGAGCAGTTAAAAACACTAGGCAAGGAAATTGGTGCAAAGCTACTATGATTACAAAGACAATAGTCAAATGCATAGATAGAAGATATGAAGGGTTGGAAAAAAATATTATTAGAAAAAAAAAAAAAGATTGAGAATGAATACAAAGAAAACAAATAAAAGAGAACATAAATAAAAGATGTGAAATGATCAAAACAGGCCAGAAAAAGATGATAGCAAGTCTTCTGAATAGACCTTATAAGAAAATATTACTTAACAGATTTATAGAACAAGTAAAAGAAAGAACAAACTTGTGAACAAGTTCAGAAGATGTCAGAATAGAAGTAGGAGAACATTACAAAAAACAATTTAGAAAAAGAAATACAAAATTAGAAGAGATGTCAAAGGCATAAAAAGAAATATATGAATTATGGAAAAACATCAAAGAGGAATGGTATACAGAAGTCAAAAAAGAAATTAAAGAAAAAGAATGAGAAGAGGTACTAAGAGAACTAAAAACAAGAACAGCTTCAAGCATATCAGATATAAGTTATATCCTAATAAAGCAAGCAGGAAAGAAAATGCAAGAGGTATTTAGAGGCTTTGCAGACCTATGTTTAGAAGTAGAGAAGATACCAAGCAAGTGGAAGATAGCACAAGTTTATCCAATACTCAAAGATGTTGAGTAAGGATATAGCCTAAACAACATATGACCAATAGTACTAATAAAAACTTTCAGAAAAGTTGTAACAAAAGTAATAACAAAAAGGCTTTCCAAAGTGTTTATGAAAGAAAAATACTAAAAAGATCTAATTACGCAGGACTTTCAGGTGACTCAACAGAACAGCCAGTACATATTCTTAACATGATAATGAAAGAAGCAAAAGAGAAGAGAAAAGAAATATGGATACTCTTACAAGACATGAAAAAGGCATTCAACTCAGTTTTATTAGAAAGCTTAGAACTAGCATTACAAAGAGTCAAAATACCTAATAGAACAATGAAATATATTTTGAACTTGTTTGACAAGAGACAATTAAGAATTATTACAGCCTATGGCCTGACAGAAGAAATAATAGCAGGAGATGGCATAGACCAAGATGAAGTGATATCTCTATTGATATGACAACTTTTTTATGATCTACTGCAAGAAAGCATACAAGAAAATGAAGATTTAGGTTATATAGTAGAGCAACAAATCAAGAAAATATGCAATGCAGCAATATTACAAGATATTGACAAGCAGCAATTGCATATGCAAATAATACAACATGGATTGCAAACAGTAAAAAACAACTATTAGATATATTAAAGATAGCAGAAGAGTTCTTTAAGATGAATAATATAGAGATAAATAGATCCAAATCAAAGCTGTTAATAATGAACACAAAAGTGAAGAAAGAAAAAAGATAAGTAATTTTTGGAAAAGGCAAAATAATAGAAGAAATGAAAAATAAGATAGTCTGCTCATTGGGAATCTGGCTAAATAACAGAATGAGTAAAGTGTTAGTAAAGAAAAAAGCAAAAGGAATAATCAGCCAGATGATAAGAGATCTTAGATACAAAAAAATGACAATGAGCCAAATTGCATTAGAGATCTGCAACTCAGGCTTATGTCTATGCTTAACAAAAATTCAGGCATGGGCATGAATATGAAAGCTTTGGCATAGGCATGAATGCTAATATAAAAATATGACATAGGCATGAGCACAGGCACAAAAATTTGGCATAGGCATGGGCACAAGCACAAAAACTTGGCATGGGCAAGAGCATGAGCACAAAAATTATTTATTTATTAATTAATTATATGTTTAGTACTATTTGGCACTTGTGCCTGGCACTTTTTGGCATCTTTTTGCCTAGCATATTGTGACTATACCTATAAAGTACCTGGCATTTGTGCTCATGATTATAAAAATGCCTGGCATTTGTGCCTATGCCCATAATAATTCCTGGCACTTTTGAGCCTATAGATATGGGCATAGCATAAGGCACTAGTGCCTGGCATAGTGCCAATTTGCTCGGCATAGGCATTTGCAGAGCCCTAAATTGCATATATTAACAATATAGTAATAATACTAAAGTTAAGTTATATGTTATAATTAACAAAATATCAGAAAGAAATATAAATAAAATACACTAACTAATAATAAGTTTGGCAAAACAAAAAAGCAATCTGTAAAGAATATTAGAAAACTGTATAATAAAACACAAAGATCTCGGAAGTTGCAAAACATTACAACAAGAATTGGCAATGAAACAAATAAGTAGCTTACTAGCAAGACTAAACAGATAAGATAGTCTTGAACAGTTAACAAAATTAAGAATAACACAAGATTGCCAAAGAGCAGATTTCACAGAAGATATATGGAAATTAGAAGAGTTACCAGAAAATGTAAAAGGTTGAAAAAATAACTTAGCTTGTTTAATATTGCTAAAAGCAAGAAGGCTTAGTATAAATATAAAAACAAAAGATAATAGAACCAAAATAAAAGAACTCATAGATACACAATTATAGAAAAGAAGTGTGACTAAAATAAATGAAGCAGGTGTAATATATCTAAATCAGCTGCTCAACATAAAAGGAGTAAGACTAATTACATAGCAACAGCTAAAAGTATACCAAGGCCTATCATGTAAAGGGAAAAAAGCAGAATAGTTCAAAGCAATTGAATTAGAAGTGCTTAGTAGGCCAAAAAGCAGAAAGGTTAAAAAACATTTTAGAACAAATAAATGAAATATTCAAACAATGCAAATGAAATATGAGTATATTTTAGAAGATAAAAGAAGAAAAAAATAGATAAATATAATATACAGAATCATCAACAGTTAGGAAGAATAGTTAAAAAAAAAAAGAAGAAAATACTAATAAAACATTGCAAATACAAAGTAAAGAGAATGAACTAGCTGTTGAAATTAATAGATGTAAGGGTTATACAGAAAATAATGAACAATCAGAAGATAATTGCCAGCAATAGATAAGGATAAACAACAAAATAAATATGATCTCAGATGCTTTAATAGAAAAAGGCAGCAACAAGATCAAATTAGCAATAGATCAAATAATAGAAGTAACAAAAATAAATAAACCAGAAATAGAAGAGCAGAAGCTCGAAGGGCTAAGAACAATAGAAGAGTTAGAAGTAGAAATAATCAGATGACAAAATTTAAAAAAGAACATTGCTCAAGAAATAATAAAAGTTTTAAGAAGAAATACAATAAGAAACAAAAACAAGTTTACAATATATACAGATGGAACAACAAACATAAAGATTAAAGAAGATTCAAGAAGTAAAAACAGTATAGGTATAGGATAGGTGCAAATTGATGAAACAAAAAAATAGCCAGGAAAAGAGTTAGCAGTAAGACTAGAAGAATAACAAACATCAACAATAGCAGAATTAGTAGTGATATAGACAGCAATTCTAACAATACCAAAAAAAAACAAATAGAAATATATACAAATAGCAATGCTGCAATAAAAAACATTAGTAGAGGTTTAGAACAAATAGACAAAAATAAGATTTTCAAGAAAAAAAATACAATATGAATAATGAAAATTAGAAATCTTATTATAGCAAAAAACATACAGATAGAATTTTTTAAAATTAAAAGTCATAGTAAAGATAGATGGAATGACAAAGCAGATAGTCTAGCAAAAAAAGGTACAGCAAGTAAAAGAACAATACAGGCCGAAGAAGTCAGTTGTGAAGAGATAGAGTACTACTTAGAGTAGGAAAACAAATATACTGATATACTAGCAAGATTGCTCTGCAAATTAATAACAAATACAAGATTAGAAGCAGAATGAAAGAAAACAAAAGCAATTAGAGAATTAGAACTAGAAACAGAAGTTATGGTTCATGATTGGACATACTTTTAAAGAAGACTAAAGGCAACTAAAGGAGTACATTGCATAACAAGAAAAAGTAGTGCCAGAAAAAGTGCATTTATAAAGTGTGTAATAAAAAAGCTTCTAACATTAGAAAAGCTTAACAAGAGAAGACCAGACATATACACAATAATGAAGTGCCAAATGTGCTAAGACAAAACAAAAGAAACACAATCACTTTTGAAAGGCATATAAAGAACAAAAGAATCTTTGGAAAAGAATCCAAAAAGTGACAATTGCAACAGCCTAGAAGGGGCTGAAAGAAGAAGAAAAAATTTGAGTTCCTCTATATATGTTATACATAGCACTTTTTGTGAAAACAGAAGTAGAGAAAGTTAAAATAAGAGAGGCACTAATAAAAGGTCTTATCTTAAAAGGAATACTGAATAGATTGAGGCAGCTCCTAAGCACAAAATCAAGACAGAAGTTTTTAAGCATAATAGCAAAAATGGCCTAGAACACATTTTATGAACAAGTATGAAGAATTCATTATAAAAAAATTAACGAATGGGAGAAAAAAGAAGGAATATTAGGTAGGACAAAAAGAAGAAGAAAGAAAGAAAAAAAAGCATCAAGAAAAAAAGAAAAACCAAATCAATAAATAATAAAAGAAAGAAAAAAGAAAGTGAAAGAAAAAGAAAGACAAATCAGAAAAAAAGCACAGAAGACAATTCTAAAGCTTGTCATAAAAGTGAGAAGGTCCTTTCATTATGAACTTTAAGTAGTCAGACAAGCAGCTTACTTCTGCTTGAAGTAATGCAGCAGGTTGCATCTAGGTATCATTAGAGTGGCTGGGTAATGCTAGACTTAGTTGTTAAGAATATTTATATAATTGCAAATGTAATTTCAAAATCTTAATAAAGTACTAATGTGACTGCTTAAGAGGAAAAAAAAAAAATAATAAAAATAAAATAAAATAAATATAATTTTTATAACTTATTATTAATTTAAAAAAATAGTTCTAAACTTTATAAAAATAGATGTTATACAAAGATTTAATTTTCTAAAAATATTATTAAATTAAGATTTTTTTAATTTAATTAAATGTTATAACAATTTATTCAAAACCTTTTAATTATAATTTAATTTTTAAATTAACTTTTATATAAAAATAAAATCTTATTATTAAAAAAATAAATAGAAAAAAACTCTTTCTCAAAAATTCTGATTTTATAGCAAAATTGGAAAAAACAAAAATTTTTTAAAAAAGCTGAAAAAAACATATCTTAACTAATTAACTAAGTATTAGCATTAACAAATGGCATAGCACAACTTTAACAAAATTAAATGAAGCTACAAGAAATCTTTTTGCACTCGAGTTTCCTTTTCACCATTGTTGCTGACTAAGTCAGTAACTGAAACCAATACTAGTAAAAATATCAATAAGTCTCAAGACAAATACTTTAAACAGTATACACAAATATGATTCATTCAAAAAACTATGAATAATCAGAACAACAAGAAGAAGCATAAAACTAATAACAAAATTGCTATTCCTATACAAGCAAGTAATAAGAAAAATACTAACAAAAAAAAAATTATCAAAAAAAAATAGAAATTCTAGCATATCCCCAAAAAATTTGGCAATGACATCATTATACATAACAATAACAACCACAATCTCAAATCTTCTTATGAACAACCAAACTAAGCAAGACCTGATCCAGAACTTAAACAATATAGATGCTGCTTCCCTTTCACCAATGCATATAGAAAAAACAAACAACTCAGCCTTATCTGATGTAATGCCCCAGCCTAATTTGGATGCCAGCACCCTAGAACAACAACTCAATATAGAAGTAGAGCACACATCAACAAATATAAAGAATGATGACAACAATGAAGAAACATGATCAACTGATACAATACTCGAAGAACAGCTACAAAATAAAATATCATACAGCCAAGCACTAGTTAATAACCTCCCAGAGAAAACTAGAAGAACTCCAAACCCTTATTTTAAAGCAGACAAAGAAAAAGAATGGAAAAAGCATATGCAGGCAGCTTTAGAAAAAATCAGACAAGAAAAACTAGAATCATTTGATGCAACAATTTGGATATGACAAAAAACCAAAAATGCACTAACCTCACTTCAAAACTTAAAAGAACTGATCAGATACAAGTTAACAAAAAAACCAACTACTATTCATATTTCAACAGCAATAAAAGCAAAATTCTTTCATAGAGACACAGCCTTCTTTAGAAGCT
>CAJVQA010012514.1:0-10066 GCA_910591915.1 Cetraspora pellucida
TTTCTTTGTAAAAACTTCAATTGAATTTCAATAAAGTTAAAGGCATAGCCTTACTGTTAATATTTAAAAAAAAAAAAAAAAAGTTATAATTAATTTAAATTAATCATTATTGAGAAATTACCTTTAAACAATAGTTAATTTTTTTAAAAAAATTAACTATTATTTACAAGTGATTTCTCAAGAATTATTAATTTAAATTGGTTGTAACTTTAGTATATTATAATTAAATATATTTATTATTTATAATAAAAATTTAAGCTAATTTGAATTACTAGTTATTAAAAATATTAAATTCAAAGTTTAAAAAAATAAAGGTATGATGACTTAGTAAAATGGATAAGTTGTCATACCCTCAAGTAATAGGTTGTGAGTTTAAAACCTACTAACAGCAAAATTTAGATAATCATCTATATAATATATAAACAGTATTACAGTGATAGCATTCTGTCGATCAGTTGAGATAGGATACCTGTAACTATGGTTGCACCAACATGACTAGTAGGTCTGTAGCATCTGTGTAACTTGTTATACAGAGGAATGCAAACTAGTACTAGGTGGTGCAAATCTAAAATAAGTCCTTGGATTATGTAAATCTATAGAACTGAAAAGCTGGAGCTCACTTGGAAATTCTAAGCAGAGAGGTAACACAAAGCTTCAATGGTACTACTGTAAAGACTAGACCTAGGAAATAGATACCAATATGAAAGATTCAGGCAAGCAAGAACCTCAGGTAAGGGGTATCACCAACTAGGCTACCAGATTTCAGACTAGAGAAAAAGGATATTGGGTTGGTCTAAATATACCAAAGACAGATCACAGTTCTTCTAGGCTATCTGGATTGGAAGTCTGGGTTCAAAGCAGGAGTATACTAAAAGTATTATGGATATGTTGTGAAGTTAGTACTGAGGTCTGAATGAACTCTGTAAGAGTAGCTTGTAATAATGTTCTAAAAGTGAGTAGATAGTTAACAACAAGGAGCCCCTTGCATCTTACTGGCAGGTGACATACTCTGAAATGTGTAACGGTCTGAGAACTAGTACAAAAAGAGTAGATAACCATACTGCTCAAATGATATATCAGTTAGGTATATACAGGGGTAAGTTGAGGATTTCAATATAACAGAGCAGATGATTAAAAGGTTTAAAATAGATAATCTTCTAGTAGATTATAGATACAGTATCTAATGTAGAATCTTAGGGCAGACTACTTAAATAGGCAACCAAAAGTTGCACATGTGACTAGCTGTACTCTCATCTCTTTAAAAATAGTTGTAATAGCTAATCCAATATAAAGTCAACAAAGTATCACTACAAGTATGGCCTTAAAAAAACAAAAAAAAAATAAAGTTTAAGAAAATTTAATAAAATTTTATTATATATTGTTACAAATCTCTAACAATAATACTTAACAGAAGTGCTATATATTAATAGTAATCTAGGAATTATTAATGATATATATTACTTTTAAAATTTTTCTAATATAAAAAAAACTCTTTTCTATTTATCACTGATTTGAACAGGATTTTTATCATTAACAAAATAACAACTAATAAAGAAAACAAAGACTCTTTATTTTTTATTAGAACTAGAGCAAAGGCTCTTGTTTCCAAGAAATGTAGACTTATACTACTTAACCTTCAAAAACACAAAAGAGTTTTATTCAAAACAAACTTCTTTTTAAACAAGCAAAATATAAGATACAAAACAAATTTTCTTTCGAACACAATACAAACTAGAATGAACAAGTAAAGCAAGAACTAAATAGAAGTACTATCTTGGCAACAGAACAAGAAATTAACATTACAAAAAAAACAGTAGCGAAAGTTTAAAAGCTAGAACAACCAAAAAAGATAATGTTGCAAGCAGCAAACTAACAATAACAAAAACATGTATACATAAAACATCTTATAATAATAAACAAGAAAGTCAGGTAATAAATGCAGAAACATATATTGAAGCATAATCTGATGTACACAGTAAAGCATATGTCAACCTATATGTTGAAACATATGCTAATACAGATATACCTCTAGAGAGCAAAAAGCAATAGACTAGTCTTTTTGCAAAATTAAAAAGGGAGCAATCTACATATTCTGTCTTATCTCTTAGAAATTTTATTAAGTCAAAAAATGATAACACTTTGATCTTTGATATCAAAAGCTTAAATCACTCTGTTACAAGATTGTAGTCTTCTTGATACAATACAACCAAGTAACAAGATCACCCAGTACAGTAATTGACTATTGCAAATATATACAGGATGAAGATGTAGTAGTTCATTTTACTACACAGCAGCAAGCAAATAGTTTGAGATAGTAATAGTATATAAATTAACTTTTATTAAATATATATATAGTGACAACCTTGTCTGTAGGAATTACCTTAGAGGGAGAATATCACTTTTACAAGTTAAAGATAAATATAGAAGAGTCTAGATTGAAGTATAGGAACTTAGAATTAGCAGGGAAGAGTAAAAGCTACCCTTTTTATATCTTTTTATCTAACAGAAATAGTAGGAATTTGAACAACATTACTTGATACTGTACTTGAAGTAATAGGGGTTCGAACAACATTATATATCATTGTAGTTATAATAGTAGAAGTTTGAACAACATTAGATATTATTGTAGTTAGGATAGTGGAGGTTCAAACAATATTAAATATTATTGTACTTGGGGTAATAGGGACTATTCTAAGGTAACTGAAGATATTGTTTATATTATTTGTTATTCATGCTTAAAACACTTAGAGCTTGTGTTTAGGCATTTGGATTCATGCAAAGGTACTTGAGATTTGTGCAAGAATACTTGGTGTTCGTGTGGGAACACTTGGAATTCGTGTTGAAGATACTTAGAATTTTTGTACTATAGCACTTGGTATAGTAATTTAGTGCTAGGATATATAAAACTTGTACAGAGGTACTTAGGGTTTGTAAGATGATAGTAATATCACAGATGTTAATCAGTGTTATGTGGCTGTACCATATTTCTAATAGCTAATTAAGATTCTTTTTTTTATCTACTATATAATATAACTATTGACTAACTAATAACTAATAATAAATATAATATAAAATACAATAATAAATAAATATATAATTACTAATACTACTATATTATATACTATACTAAAATCTACTTTGTAACATTTTCCTCCCCTTAAGAATTTTGTTTTACAAAATTCCTATGACTTTTGTACTATTTACAAAAGTCAACTAATTGATTAAACTTAGCTCTACTTATATCACTGATATGTTTTAGAATTAGTTTCTTTGTTTGATATATTTGTTCATAGCCAATAGCTTTGAACAATTGATAGGTTCTAGTCTAGGCCTTAATTATACTTGTCTTTATAGACTTGTCATAATCTGGTTTTTCTAATAATAGAGCTCTTAGATGATAGCTATAAGCTAAGCAATGTATTTAGTTATAATTAGATAGGCATGCAATCAACTGGTATTTCTTAGTAATTTTGATATAACAATTTTCTTATAACATATTAATAGTCATTGATACAGTAACTGGAAAAATCTGGTTTAGTGTTGTGTTTAGTAAATTTATTTTTATTTTGGTCAACAGATTATCATTATGGATTGTTGGTAATATGTATGAGGTTTTTATATTAAAGATAAAAGTAGTACTATTAGCTTCATATATAATAGTACCTGAATGTTGAACCTGTTTACAGAAGTCCTGTAATTCAAAAGCTTTGTAGTAAATTTGCAGGGTAACTCATGTTGGTAGGCCTGTAGTAGGTTCATTGTTGTTAAGATTATTAAAGATTTAGTTCAAAAGTGTAGAGAAAATTAATGTTGAAGGAAGGCATTTTTTTGGCTTTTTTATATCTGTTAAAATTCTCTTCATGCACCTATGCCAAGCAATCTTTGGCACAGTAATTTGTAATTCGTTTAACCCATGCTGTCTCTTATTAATTTCATTTAACCCATGCTGTTTCACTTTTTAATAGTGGCTAAATTTGTTTAACACATGCTTTTCTTTGTATTTTATTTATAGCTACATTGTTTACAATAAATGTTAAACAGTTCTTTGTTTTAAAAATTAGGCAAAATTTGTATTGCCACATGTTTATTCTATTCTATTTTTGTAATTATAGTGTTTTTTGTGTCTTCCTTCTCTTAAAAAGTAAGGTCTCCAAACCTTATTTACTAATTTGTCTAAAATTAGTAACTTTATTCTGGTTGGTTCATCTATTTCTAGATTTAGTAATTACATTGTTTCTGTTATAATTGTTTTTTTGTTTATCAATAAAATTCTAATTTTTTGTTGTATTTGTTTTTGTTATTTATTCTGTTTAATTTTTTCTGTGTTTTGGTCTACAAAACTTTTTGTTTTTTTTTCTTTTTCTACTAGTTTTCTTGTTGAAAAACCTTTCTTATCGATAAAGTTGTCTTTTTATCTGTTGTTTTTCGCTAAGGTGTATATACTTTTTGGGCTGTGAGCTTGTTCTGCCTAATATTAAGGGACTTTAGAATAAGGCCAGTCATCTATTTGAGTAAGCTAGGCAGATAATTTGTTTTGGCCTCAGTAGACAATTTTCTTTTTGTTATTCTCTTTTCTTTTCTTGCAGTTAGATGATGGCTAATGCTTAACTGTTTTTGATATTTTTTTTTTATTATTTTTTAAGTATATCATTTAGAATATATAATCTAACTTTTTGCTTTATAGATGTCTTGCTGAAGCAAAAGTCAAGCAATTTCCAGTTATTTGTCCTCTTTCCAAAATCAAGTTACAAATTTGAAGGCTGAAGCAAGTGAAAGGACTCCACTGAATTTTGTGATGATTCAACAAGAACGGCAACAAAGTATTATCCACAAGCAGGTAGTTACAAAAAGAAATTTGCTATGAGTTTGGATTGCAAATTTAGAAAACAAGATTCAGAAGTTGTAAAGAAGGTTGAGAGAAAGAAAGAGTCAAAGATATTTTTGTAATATTTTGTAAATAGTAATAATAACAATAATAAAATTCTATATTAAATATAATTAAATTTTTTTTTTTTTTTAATTTTTGTACTAAGTTTTTATAATTAATAAAATGATAATTAATGAAATAATAAGTAATAAAATAATAAGTAAATAAGAGATGTTTATAAATGTAAAAAAAAAATGTTAGGTTTCTTGGGACACAGTTTTAATAACAACTTGTGGTTTCCAATTTCATTGTTCATAGTATCATTCTAAATGATCATTATTACAGTACTTTTGTAAAATTTGTCTCTTGTTGTTGCAAAGTTGATAAGTATTATTTCCTAATTTAGCATAAATAGTAAATGGTTCAGTTCTTTTATCTTCAAACTTTGCAAAGCATGAAGCTTCTATATTCTTTCATTGAATTAGAACTTTATCTTCAACTTCAAATTCTTTTAGTTTTAGTCTTCTATCATATCTTTCTTTTTGTTTTTCTTGTGATGCTTCTGTATTTTGTTTGACTTGTTCTTATGCTTCTGGTAGTTTGTCTATTAAATTGAAAGCTCATGATAAAATACTGTCTTTTAAGTTTATTTCTGCATTAGTTTCTTTTATCAACAGAAGTAATTCTATTGGTAATACAGCTTGTCTTCTATAAGTCAGCTGAAAAGGTATATATTCAGTAGTAGCATGCTTCTTGGTTTGATAGACAAAAAGTATAGCAGAAAGATTTATATTTTTAATCTTCACTGGTTTCTACTTTTGCTAATGATTTATACAATGTTCTGTTTAGTCTTTCTACTATACCATTTGTCTATGAATGATATGATAATGAAAACTTATATTTTATAAGAAAGTTTTCATATAAAATTCAAATTATTTTACTTTGAAAGTTAGGTTCTTGGTCTGAGAGAATAATTTTGAATATTTCATGTCTGCAAACTAATTCTGTAAAGATAAATTTTGCAAAGGTTACAGCACTTGCATCTGACACAGCTTGAGCTTCTGGCCATTAGGTTAAATAGTTTGTTGCAACAATAATGTATCTATTATTGTGAGTAGTAATAGATAAAGGTCCTACTAAGTCAATTCCAATTCTTTCAAAGGCTTGTCCTATCTTTATAGGTTGTAAAGGTTCTTTTCTTCTTGCTTTATCTCTTCTTTGGCATTGGTCACAAGTTTTGATATATTTTTTACTGTCTCTATACATTTGATCCCAATAATATCTTTCTGAGATCTTATGATATATGGCATCTATTTCTAAATGTTCTGCAGTAGAATGACTATGCATTATATATAAAATAGGGTCTACTTCTGTTTATTTAATAACTCTAAATAGTTTGTCTAAGGATTTCTTGTTCTTTTTATACAAAAGTCCATTTTGAATCATAAAATATTTAGCCTGATTGGTAAGTTGTTTCTGTTGATAAGTAGTGAAGTCTGAAGATATAGTGTTAGAATTTAAATAATTAAATAGATTGTAATATTGATTTAAGTTTATTATTTAAAATTTTTATGTTAAAGTCTTGAGAGGATATCTACATTAGAGTGAATTCTACCTGGTTTATGAATAATTGTAAAGTGATAGAGTTGAAGTTTCAAAATCCAGCATCCAATATGTGTTTTGGGTTCTACAGTTTTAAGCCATTTTAATGCTAAATGATCAGTTATTAAGATAAATTTTGTAGCTCCTAAATAACTATAAAAATGTTCAATGGTCCATACTATTGCAGCACACTCTAATTCTGTAGCAAAATAATTTTGCTCTTGGGATAACAAACTTTTACTAGCATAAACAATAGGATGTTCTCTATCATCTCTATTTTTTTGGCTTAATGTAGCTTCAAAGTCATGATATGAAGTGTCTGTAGCAAGTATAAACCTTTTGCTAAAATCAAGGTAAGCTAATATAGGTGCAGTAACAAGCTTTTCTTTAAGTAATTCAAAGGCTTGTTGTTGTTTACTTCCCCAATAATAAGGTTCATCTTTATGTAGAAGTTTGTTAAGCAGTTGGGCTATTGCTAAAAAGTTTCGAATAAATTGTCTATAGTATCCAGCTAAACCAAGAAAAGATCTTAATTTAGTGGTGTTTTTAGGAGGTTGAATCTTTTGTACAGCATCGATTTTTGCAGGGTCTGGGACTATTCTTTTTGAACTAATAGTATGTTCTAAGAAGGATAAGAATTTCATCCAAAAGTTGCACTTGTCAAGGTTGAGTTTTAATCCAGCTTCTCTAATCCTTTGAAATATTATTCTTAAATACTTTAAATAATCTTTAAATGTTTTTGAGTATACATTAGTGTCATCAAGATAGACAACAACAAATTTCCATGCAATTCCTTTATATACTCTATCCATAAGTTGTTGAAATGTTGCTGGTGCATTGCACAATCCAAATAGCATTACATTAAATTTATAAGTGCCATATTTTGTAATAAATGCAGTTTTTTCTTTATCTTTGGGATCCATCATAACTTGCCAGTAACCACTAGCTAAGTCTAAAGTTGAGAACCATTGTGATCCTGATAATGTATTTAACATTTGCTGTATTCTTGATAAGGGATAAGCATCCTTTTTAGTAATATTATTAAGTCTTCTGTAATCTACACAAAATCTTAACTTTCTATTCTTCTTTCATACTAAGACAACAAATGATGCCCAAGGGCTTTCTGATAGTTGAATTATGTTGCTTTCTAACATTTGATCAATTTCTTCTTTGATAAAGTTCTGTTCATCAGGTGGCATGTTGTAAGAGCATAGTTTAACAGGTGGTACCTCTTCTGTATAGATATGATATTTAACTTTATCTGTTCTGCCAAGTTCTGCAATATCTTTGGCAAATAAATCAGCAAACTCTTCTAATAAGTTTTTGAACAATCATCCTTGTTCTTTTGTAAGTGGTCCTATATTTACAATATCTGTTTTCTCTAAGGCATATTCCTCATATAGTATTAAAGTATCTATTGTATATATATGTTTTTCTTTTAATGCATTTCTTTGCAAAGCCTGTTGCAAAGCCTCTTCTTCTGTTGGGAATTCTTCCCCAAGTGGTAATTCTTTAATTTCTTTGTCTTCTGTTTCTTCTAAGTCTTTTTGGTCTTTTGGGTTTTCTGATTCTTTTAAATCTTCTGGGTTAGGTAGTTTTTGATCTTGCCTAGGATGATTCAAAAATTTTGGGGTGCAAAGGTCAAATGAGAGTAATAATTTGTTTGTTCTTGGTAGTAAGTTATTTGATCTTGAAAAAATTCTAACATCTTTTCAAAATTGTCCTTTAGATGTTAAATTCTGGCTTCTAATCTAGCAATGATTTGGTCTTTTTCATCCTCTTTTTCATCCTTTCTCTCCTTAGAAATAGTGTCCTTACTTATTTCTATAGGTTCTATAGCAGTTTCTTCTGGTAACTCTATTGCTTTCATAATGTTTTCTTCTTCTTCTAGGATGGTTTTTTCAGCAAGAGTTAACTCATTTAACTCTTGGTAACATTCATCACAATATCCTTGGTGTTCTTTCAATTCTGTGCATTGTTTAGCAAGAAGGCATTCATGACAAAGAGCTACTTTTCCTTCAAAATTTTTTCTTAAGTTTTCTATTGCTTTTCGAATATCAAAGTCTGGATGAGCAGTATTAAAAGATTCATCTAAGATCTGTTGTAAGGTGGTTTCTTCTTCATCAGTAAGGTTTACTTGTTCTGTTCGAAGTAAGATGATAATTTCATCAGAGGTCCATTCTCGACTATATCTATCATGGTCTTGTTCTTCTATGGCTTTTTCTATGGTTTGGGTGTTTTCTTCTAATAAGACTTTAGCAAGTCGATAGATTCTATCTTGGTTTAAGTTATACTGACTTCCAGCACTCTTGTTAGACTCAGTATAGTGTTTGATTCTATTTCAAATTTCATAATTTGGATTATATTGTAAGTCTGAGCTAACTTTATAAGTATACATATGTTCTAATTCACAGAACCATAGATTTTCTCACATACTTTCTAAGTAATGCATTCTTGATCAAGTTTTCTGAATATTACATATTTTACCTTAGACAAGAGTTCCTTTTCCTAATCCTGTTGTATAATATTCATAAGTTTCTGGTTCATTTGGATCAAGGCCTTCATAATAGGTCTTGTAACAAGCAGTACAAACAAGTTGAGTCTTTAGCTTATATAGTTTTTCTGGTTGTTGTAGGGTAAAGCAAAGACAACAATGATGGGTTTTTCTTCTGCTATAATAGGATTGTCTTTCTTGTTCTACCAAGTCTCGATTACATTCATATCTATAAGTTAGGTTATCTAATTTCAATTGAGCAACAAGGCAATATATTTCTATATGGCCATATTCATTATAGCTATAGCATTGGTTTTCTGGGCAGTCTTTAAATAGATGAGTGGTTTGTTTGCAATTCTTGCAAGCCAATTGTCTTCTTGGTCTGTTGGGACAGTTGGTAGATTGGTGATCATATCTGTTGCAATGTTGGCATCTATTTTTAAGGCAGTTTTCATGTTGATGAGTAGTTTTGTTACAGATATAACATGCAGGATAGGTTTTTCTTCAAGAGTATATGGTTTATCCTTCACTATAATCTTCTTTCTCAGAAGTTATAGAGAAGGCATAAGCTTCATAGGAAGTTAAATATTCTTGCTTATATAGTTCAAAATCTTCTAGAGTAGTGCAAGTAGGTTGTTTTTCTCAAGGTTGTTCTTGCTCATAAGATGTATCAAGAACAATTTTTTTCTTTTTCAATAAATAGTATACTGAGAAGTTTTCTAGTTATAGTTAGCTTCTACTTTCTTTGACCAATCATTTCCTAATAGAAGTGAATAAGAAGTAGCAAATATAACTTCCATATCTAAAGGAATAAGTTGTCCTTGAACTCTAATAGGTAGGTTTCTAATAATTCCTAGTAGTCTGGAAGTAGTTCCAGTAGCAGTAACAATAATGCTCTTAGATGGTTCTTCTATTTTCAATCCTAATTCTTTTACTGTCTAGTGGGAAATCATACTGACAGAGGCTCTACTGTCAATAATAGCAGGGTAAGTTCGGTCTTGGATATCAATATAACATTTGACAGAGGTGATAGTAGGAGTGTAATGTGGTTTGGTGATTTCTTGATTCTCTGCTGTGATGTAAGCAGTAAGAGCAGTTCTAAT
>CAJVQA010012515.1:0-10065 GCA_910591915.1 Cetraspora pellucida
AAAAGAAGAAATAAGAGAAAAAGGGAAGCAAATTGAGAAAGAAGTAATGAAGACAATGTTGGGGCTTGTCATAGAAGGGAGAAGACCTTTTCATTATGGACTTTAAGTAGTCAGACAAGCAGCTTACTTCTGCTCAAAGTAATGCAGCAGGTTGCACTTAGATATCATTAAGGTGGCCAGGTGATGCTAGACTTAGATATTAGAAAAATTTATGTAGTTACAAATGTAATTCCAAAAAAACCTAATAAAGTACTAGCATGACTGCTTATATAAAAAAAAAATAAACATATTAAGAACATTAAAGAAATTTTCAAACAAGGAAATTTGTGAATCAAAGTAGATTTTGATTGTGAATATGGCAAAAATGAGGTAATACAAAGAATTAGTAAGAAAGAAAGCAACTAGTACAGAATAATACCAGAAAAAAATAAAGAAGAAAGAAGAAAAAAGCAAAAGAAATATGAGAAAGAATACCAAAACAAAAGAGCCAATATATCAGAATATAAGAAGAAAGAATATAGAAAAAAAAGAAGTAAAAAGAAACCAAAAGAAAACCAAAAAGACATTAATGAGAAGAAAACAAAAGATAAAAATTTTATAATAATTTGGAACTTGCTAACAAGTATAAACAGAAAAGAACTAGAATATATTTGCAGAAAATTTAAGAAAGCATAAGTGACAAGAATAAAGAGATCCAAATTTAAGTCTTTTACAATAATCCAAATAAAAAAAATAGAAGAAGTAAGCACCTCATGGTTTATACCAGTTAGCAGTAATAAATTGGTAAGAGTAATAGAAGAAGAGAAAGACTATGAGGCAAAACAAAAGCAAAAGCAGTATATAACAAAATTAACAGAGCTGCCAAGTAATGCCTTAGAGGTTTTATTGTTACAGTATCTAAAAAGCAAAGATGCAAGATCAGTTTACATCCCACCAAATAGAAATAAAAATCAAAGGAAAACTGTAATAATAACATTTGTAACAAAAAAAGAGATAAAAACAGCTTAGTCAAAACCAATTATATATAACAACTTTCGAGTATACTGGGTAAATAAAAGAACAAGAGAAACAAAAAGAAGTGAAAGCCTTAGAGAAAAAAGAGAAAGAAGCTGGAATAGAACTAGTCAAAACTTATAGAAAGAATATACAAAAATAGAAAGTGATCCTTAGTTACAAAATATAGAAGAATGGTTAGGAAATAGAAACATTGATGCAGAAAGAAGAAAAAAAGAAAGCAATAGAGAAAGAAGAGAAAAAAGCTAAAATAGAACTAGTCAATACTTAAACAGAAGATACATAACAATGAAAAGTAATTTGCAACTACAGAACATTAGAGAATAGTTAAAAGACAGAAATACCAGCATAGAAGAAGAAGAAGAAAATATAAAAATAACAAAAAGGAAATTAGATACACAATTTCAACCCAAGACCAGACAAGTAAAGGCCATTTTGGATCAAATTTTAAACAGACTAAACAAATTGAAAAACATACATTTGAATGCAGAAGAGACCTAACCAATCACTTCTAAGGGTGCCCTAGTTGAACTTAAGAATACAGACAAGGAGATTGAAGACTTTCTGCAAAGAAAAAAAAAAGTGTTTGAAGAAAAAAGAAAAGAAATATCTTCTGGTCTTGAAAATAAAAAAAGCAAAAAGCAGAAAGAAAGGTTTAAGAATACAAAAATAGAGCAAGAGAAACTTAGAAAGAAGTAAAAAAAAAAAAAAAAATTTAAAATTGCATGTCATAAAATCAATAGACTCAAAACTAAAGGGTAAAAACTCAGGAATCTGCTGTGCTAGGCAGAAAAAAAAGAAATTGTAATATTGGGAATTACAAAAACAAATCATACAGAAAAAAAAGGGAAATTTCTAACATATATTGCAAATAACAGATATGTAGGATACTAGGTAAATACAGCAAAAGATAAGAAAAAAGGTTCAGGCATCAAAATTTTGGTAAATAAGTAATAAAAAAAACATATAGGTGCAGTTAAGAAAATAAGTGAATATATAATAGAAGTTATACTATATTTTAAGCAATTGGAGTTAGTAATAATTTTGGTCTATATATCACCAAATAACAAGACAATAGAAAAGAGCATCTAACAAAAAATTATAAAAACAGTTCTAAGAAGAAAAAGATAAACACAAATAGTTATAATAGGTGACTTTAATTATATAGCAAATAATGTATTAGACAGACAATATCCACAAACAGCAAACTACAAAAGACTGCCAATATTTAATTAGATAAAAAAACAAGATTTCATTAATATATATAAAGATATGCATCTGACAAGACAATAATATATATGGTTAAATAAAAAAGCAGCAACAAGAATCGACTATATATGAGTATCAAATGAACTAGCAACAGAGTTGCAAAAAACAGAAATTGAAGAGGCAGAAAAACTCACAGAAAGTGATTATAAAAATTGTAAAATAGAAATATACATTAAATATGTAATGGCAAAAAAAAGCAAGACAAAGATTAAAAGGAAAAAACAATCAAAAACATTATATTTGTATAATCAAACAAAAACAGAAAACTGAAAAAAACTATACACAAGAGTTACAAAACTGATTAAAAGTTAAAGGAATTCTAAAAAACATTCAAAAGAAAGAACAAGAAGAAGATAAAAGGTTAAACAAAATAAATAATATTTAAAATATAATAAAAGAAGTAATTATTATAACAGCAAGCAAACACATATCTAAAAAAAAAGTATACAACACAATAATGAATAGAAAGAGAAGCCAAAAAAAACAGCAATTGAAAAAAATTTTTGTCAAAATACAAAGAATAATCAAATATATAAAAACAAAAAAAACTAAAGAGTAACAGAAGAAGAAAAAAGCAAAGTAAATAAACAATTGAAAGAACCAGGCAAGGAAATAGGTACAAAATTATCAAAATTACAAAGACAATGGTCAAATGCATGAATAAAAGATATGAAAGCATAAAAAAAGCTGTTACAAGAAAAGAAAAAAAAAGAATAGAAGCAAGCCCAAAGAAGACAGATAGAAGAAAACATAGATAAAAGATGTGAAATAATCAAGACAAACTAAGAAAAAATAATAGCAAGTCTATTAAACAGACCATATAAAAAGATAGTACTTGACAGATTTATTAAGCAAGTTGAAAAAGAAACAAGTTTGTTAATAAAATCAGATGAAGTTAAAAAAGAAGTAGCAGAACATTACAAGAAACAGTTTAGAAAAAGAAACAACAAACTGCAGAAGATGTCAGAAAAGTGAAAAGAAATATACAGACCACAAAAGAATATAAAAAAAGAATAATACACAGAAGTCAAACAAGAAATTAAAGAGAAAAAATAAGAAAAAATACTTAAAGAGCTAAAAACAGAAACAGTTTCAGGTATTTTAGGAATAAGTTATATTCTGATAAAGTGAGCAGAAAGAAAAACATAAAAAGTATTTAGAAGTTTTGTAGATCTTTGTTTAGAAGTAAAAGAGATACCAATTAAATAAAAAATAGCATAAGTCTATCCAATACCAAAAGATGTCAAATAGGAATATAGTTTAAACAATATTCAACCAATAGCACTAATAAAAATATTTAGAAAGGTTGTAACAAAAGTGATAACAAAAAGACTGGACAAGGTATTTATAAAAAGAGAAATACTTAGAGAACCAAATTATACAGGCCTTTCAGATAACTCAACAGAACAACTAGTACATATCCTAAACATGATAATAGAAGAAGCAAGAGAGAAAAACAAAAAAGTATAAATACTTTTGCAAGATATGAAAAAGGCATTTGACTCAGTTCTACTTAAAAGTTTTTAATTAGTATTGTAAAGGGTTAAAATATCTAAAAGAACAATGAATTATATCTTAAGCCTGTTCTATAAAAGACAACTAAGAATTATTACAACATATGGTCTAACAAAAGAAATAATAGTAAAAGATAGTATAAATTAAGATAAAATAATATCACTATTAATATGGCAACTCTTTTATGATCTATTACTAGAAAAAGTACAAAAAGATGAAAATTTAGGCTATACAGTAGAGCAACAAATAAAGAAAAATATGCAATACAACAATATTACAAGGTATTATCAAGCAACAATTGCATATGCAGATAATACAACATGAGTTGCAAACAGTAGACAGAAGTTGGTAAACATCTTAGAAAAAGCAAAAAAGTTCTTTAAGATAAATAATATAAAGATAAATAGAGTGAAGTCAAAGCTGCTAATAATGAACACCAAATTGAAGAAGAAAGAAAGAGAAATAATATTTAGAAAAAGCAAAATAACAGAAGAACCAAGAAATAAGATAGTCTGATCATTAGAGTATAACTAAACAACAAAATATATGAAGCTCTAATAAAAAAAAAACTAAAAAGAATAATAAGTCAAACAATAAGTAACTTTAGATACAAAAAAATAACAATAAGCCAAATTGTGTATATAAACAATATGGTTATAATACCAAAATTAAGTTACATGTTACAACTAACAAAGATGTCAGAAAAAAGCTTAAATGAGATACATTAACCAATAATAAGTCTGGCAAAGCAAAAAAATAATCTGCAAAAAATATTGGAGAATTGCATAATGGAACACAAAGACCTTGAAAGCTGTAAAACATTATAACAAGAGATAGTAATAAAACAAGTAAATAGGCTAGTAACAAGATTAGACAGGTGAGACAGACTTGGGCAGCTAACAAAACTAAAAATAATACAAGACTGCAAAAGGCAGGCCTAACAAAAGACATATAGAAAGTTGAGAAGATATCAAAAAACACAGATAGTTGAAGAAATAATTTGGCTTGCTTGACAATATTAAAAGCAAAAAAATTAAAAATAAATATAAGAACAGAAGACAATTTATGGACAATGTTCAGGTATGGCATCAAAATAAATAAGCTTGTAGACACCAATCTATAAAAAAGAAGAAGAACTAAAATAAATAAAAAAGATTTAGTATATCTAAACCAACTGCTCGATACAAAAGAAGAAAGATTAGTTACATAGCAACAGTTAAAAAATTACTAAAACTGTTTAAGCAAAGGAAAAAAAGCAGATTGGTTTAAGAAATAGAACAAAAAGTGCTCAGTAAATCAGAAAGTAGAGAGGTTAAAAGACACTTTAGAACAAACAAACAAAATACACAGGCAATACAAGTTAAATAAAAGAGTATATCAAAGGACAAAAAAAGAAAAAAATAGATAGTTTATGATGTGCAAAACCATAGGCAGTTGGGAAAAATAATTAAAAAGAAGAAAAAGAAAATACTAGCAGAACACTGGCAAATGCAAAATAGAAAAGATGAATTAGTTGTTAAAATAGAGAGTTGCAAAAGCTGTACAAGAGCAGAAGAGCAAACAGAAGATAGCTGCCAGTAGTAAATTAGAAAAAACAGCAAAATTAACACAGTTCTGAACATGTTAATAAAAAAAGGTAGTAATAGAATTAATATAGCAATAGATCAGATAACAAAAATAGTAAAGACAAGAAGACCAAAAGCTAAAAAGCAAAAACTTAAAAAAATTAGAACAATAAAGGAGTTAGAAATAGAAATTATTAAACAGCAAAGGTTAAATAAGAACATTAACCAAAAAATAATAGAAGTCTTGAGAAGAAATATAACAAGAGACAAGAACAAGTATATATAATATATACAGACAGCACAGCAAACATAAAGACCAAAAAAGATATAGTAACTGAAAATAGAATGGGTATAGGATGAGTTCAAACAAACAAAACACAAAAATGGCCAGAAAAGAAAATAGCAATAGGCCTAGAAGGGTGGCAAACATCAACAATAGCAGAGCTAGTAGCAATATGAATAGCAATATTAACAATACTAAAAGAAAGCAAGTAGAAATATATACAGATAACAATGCAGCAATAAGAAACATTAGTAGAGGCTTAGAACAGACAGATAAAAACAAGATCCTCAAAAAGAAGAACACAATATAGATAATAAAGATCAAAGACCTTATTACAACAAAAAACATTCAAATAAAATTAGTTAAAGTAAAGAGTTATAGTAAAGATAAATAAAATAACAAAGCTGATAGCCTGATAAAGAAAGAAGCAACAAGCAAGAAGATAATACAAGCTAAAAATGTTAGTTGTAAAAAAATAAAATACTGCTTAGAGTAGAAAAACAAATAAATGATATACTAGCAAGATTGCTATGTAAGTAATAACAAAAGTAAAATTAGAAGCAGAATAGAAAAAAACAAAAGCAATTAAAAAGTTAGAACCAGAATCAGAAGTTATTATTTATGATTGGACATATTTTTGGAAAAGGCTAAAGATGATAAAAGATGTGTACTGTACAATGAGAAGAATTAGTGCCAGAAAAAGTGCATTTATAAAATATATAATAAACAAACTTCTAACACTAGAAGAACTCAACAAAAGAAAACCAGATGTGTATACAACAACTAAATACCAAGTATGCAAAGATAAAGTTAAAGAAACACAGATGCATTTAGCAATATGCAAAGAACAAAGAAATTTATAGAAAAAAAATCCAAAAAGTGACTATTGCAACAGCTTGAAAAGAACTTAGAAAAGAAAAAAAGTCTGAATTTCTCTATATATGTTATACATAGTGCTCTTTAATAAAACAAAAGCAAAAGAAGTAAGAATGAGAAAGGCTCTAATTAAAGGCCTAATTTCAAAAGAAACACAAAATCAATTATGACAGCTCCTAAATGTAAAGTCAAAATAGCAGTTTGTAAGTATAATAGCAAGTACAGCCTGGAATACATTTTATAAACAAGCATAGAGAGTCTAATATGAAAAAATTAGTAAATAAGAAAAAGAAGTAGAAATAATAAATAAATTAAAAAGAGGAAGTAAAAAAAAGAAGCTAAGATTGAATAAGTAAAAAAAAGCAAATCAGCAAAGGACAAAAGAAAAGAAAGAAAAGACAAGAAAAAAAGAAGAACAAATTAAAATAAAAATACAGAAGACAATCATAGAACTTGTCATGAAAGGGAGAAGACCCTTTTATTATAAACTTTAAGTAGTTAGACAAGTAGCTTACTTTTGTTTAAAATAATGCAGCAAATTGCATTTAGGTACCATTAAGATGGTTGAATGATGCTAGACTTAGTTGTTAAGAACATTTATATAATTGCAATTGTAATTTCAAAATCTTAATAAAGTACTAGCATGACTGCTTAAGAGAAGAAAAAAAAAGAAATAAATTGATAATAGTTTTAGAATTTTTTTAATTATTTTATTGTATTGTAAAATTTTTAATTATTTTGCAATATTGTAAAATTTTTTGATTATTTCATATTAGGTTATGCAAAATTAATTAATTGATTTTTATAACCTAATCAGATCAAAATTTAAAAATTTGTAAAAAAAATTTTTTATATATCTTAATAGCCAGATAGGATTTTAAAAAAAAAATTTATAAAAATTTTATGAAGTTTTATATATAAAATTTAAAAAAAAACCAGTTAGCCAAGTTTGTTTAAAAGTTTTATATTATGAAAATTAATATATTAAATTTGTGTAATCTTATTATAAAAATTTTTTAATTATTTCTTAATATTTTTGGTTATTTTATAATATTGTAAAATTTTTTGATTATTTTATAATATTGCAAAATTTTTTAATTATTTTGCAATATTGTGAATTTTTTTTAATTATTTCACAATATTGCAAAATTTTTTAATTATTTTACAATATTGCAAAATTTTTTTAATTATTACAAAATTTTTTTATTTTGAAAAAATTTTATATTAATTACAGTTATTTTGAAAGATTTTTGATAAGTAAATCTTTCACAATATTTTACTTATATTTTTTGTTAATGTACCTATAACCTATATATAGATTATTTATTTAAACACTTTAATTTTTATATTTATCACCTATTTATTTTATTAACTGTTCTAATTAATACTAATACAAATATGTTATAGTTATAAATTCTTTAAAGTAATTTATTTATATAAAGAATTTTTGACTTTGTATTAAAACTACTAAAATTTTTTGTATTCTATACTTATAGCTTAAACTAATATTTGCAGTTAGAGCTAACTATTAAACTGCAATATTCTTATAAAGTTTATTTAAATTTTAATACTTATTATTCTAATATTTTTTTATTATCTATTACTAACTACTATTTAAAAACAATAGAACTTTTTAAACTATCAATTTAAATGATCTGATATAATATATTTATATATTCTTTTTTTTTTAATAATTTTAATAACCTGATTAGTATATATAATTTTTTATATATCTGTTATCTGGTTTATTTATCTATTTATTTAAAAGTTATTTATAAACTTTTATTAATCTAACAGTATTGTCAAAAGTTTGTATTATCTCTTTATTTAAGATTTCTAAGTAGGTTTCTGTTTTTTTAATTTTTTAGTTTTTTATAACTAGTAGTTGTATTGTGAGTTTGTATTGAAATCTTATACAACATCAGTTTTAATATTTTTCTATATATATATAACAGTATATTTTGTATAAATGCTCTGAGCTTCTAGTATTAAATAGAATTTAATTTAGTATATTTAAAATTATAGATATAAATTTAACTAATTAGCAAAAGATGATTACTATAATACAAATATAATTTTTAAAATTTATTGTTTATAGGATTTAAACATTAGACTTGTTATTTAAAAATTAATAATCTGTTTACTTTACTAGATTGTTACACTTTACAAATATAATATTTAATTTTTTTTTTAGTATAAAGATAATCTCTTTGGTTTTTTGACTTTATTAACAATTTTGTCAAGCACATGTTTATATAGACATATGTCTATATTGAACTATTATAGATGAGTGTACAACTAACTATACATGTAACTTTTTATATTACTTATTTAAAAAGTCTGCTTGAAGGTTTCTTACTAGTTGCCATATCTAACATTTCTGTTTAAATATTCTATTTAAATTCTTTAATCTGTAATTCTTGTATTAACTTTATTCAGTTATTTAAAATCTAGATTCTTTTTTTAACCTTGAACAGTTATTCTTAATTAAACCTTCAAAGTTTTTTGTAACTTATCTGATTATATTATAATCAAAACTAGTACTTGTAGTTAGAACTAATTATTAAATTAGTTTTACTTTTAAGTCAATATCACTTATCATCTAATTTTTTATTATTAAAAGAGTATTTTCTTTTTCTAGAAAATTATGATTTTTGTTAACTTTTTTGTAAAATTTATTCAAATTTTAGTATTTATTTTTTTAATATTTTCTTTATCTTTTTTTACTAACTATTACTCAAAACTAATAGAACTCTTTTAACTATTAATTCAAATAGCCTAATATAGTATATTTATATATTCTTTTTTTTTAGTGATTCTAATAGCTTGGTTAGTGTATATGCTTTTTTTACATACCTGTTATTCAGTTTATTTGACAATTTCTTTAAGAATGTTTTATAAAATTCTATTAGTTTAATAGCATTATTAAAAGTTTGTAATATCTCTTTACTCTGGATTTTCAAATAGGCTTTTGTTTTTTTAATTTTTTAGTTATTTGTGCCTAGTAGTTTTATTACAGATTTGTACTAAATTCTTATACAATAATGATTTTTTACATTCTTCTATATATATGTAATATTACACTTTATACAGATACTTTAAGCTTTTACTATTAGGTAGAATCTGACTTAGTGTACCTAAGTTTCAAATATTTAAATTTAATTGATCAATAAGAAAAGTTATTATAACACAAATATAATTTTTAAAATTTGTTATTTATAAGAATTAAATCTTAAGTCTGCTATTTAAAGGTTAAAAATTTATTTACTTTACTAGGTTATTATATCTCAAATATAACATTTAATATAAAATCTATATAGTAATATATAAATAAATTATTTAAATTAGACACCAAAAATGTACATATAGCTAGTTATAATTTTTTATATAAGAATGTTTTTAAAAACATTTGTATCTAATAAAGATAAATAAAAATATTGCTTTTTAAAAATAAACTTGAATTTTTTTTTTTTTTTTTTTTAAATATTAAGGTAAGTACTTGTGACCCAGGATTTTATTGATAGTACATTCAGCTAATGGTTG
>CAJVQA010012516.1:0-10065 GCA_910591915.1 Cetraspora pellucida
TTAAAATAACAGTCATTAGATTTAATATTATTAATAAGCTTTTTAATTTATTTTATAAAATATGATGTATTAGAAATAATGATACAGCCTATATTAATAAATTATTAACTATTATATGTTTTTTTTATATCTAACCTAATGATATTTATTTTTATTAATATAAATATTCTGTAAATGCAATGATTCAAAGCTTTGACTTGCTTCAAATTTTCTATATAATGATTATGGCAAAAGAGTTTGGCTGTATTTATTAAAAATTCTATTACATATTGATGACTATTGTATTCTATTAACAAATTATTCTCTATATACTTAATTTCCTTATTTTTAAAGACTAACTTCTATTCATAACTTAGTATAAAAAAATTCAAATCTAACAAAATAGGCTAAATGATTACATTATTTTGAAAGAGATAAATTTTAATATTGTGTTAATATATATATACATAATATAATATACTAAATATATTATTCTAAATCTGATAGATCACAATATTATTTATACAAACCTGTCTAATTTTCAAACTAAGCCAATTCTTTATGAACTAATTCATAATCATCAAATCTATTGATGCTGTTCTGCTAAAAGCAGTGGTCTATCTCTTTCTAAAAAACAATATAAAAAAATTTTTAATATTATTATCTAATTATACTTACTTAAATTCTATTTTATTATATTATACTTATTACCAGTTAAAGAATTTGATTAATGGATCATTTCTTATGCACTGACTTTATTATTATAACAAAAGCATTATAATTTTTGATATGTTACATCTAAATCTTTCACAAAATATATAAAAAAATATATTACAAAATCAGAAAGCTTTAATCTATTTAACTTAACTAAGCATAACACTTATTAAACTTATATATTGGCCAGATATCTTGGTGCAATAAAATTAATGATTCTTTTAATTGATTCTTTTGATTAAATATTCTATATATTGATTTATTATTGCTGTAGAATATTTACTAACTACACTGTCTAATATACAATTAAAATGTGTAAAACCAGTTTATCTAATAAATAATAAAACATCTAATTTATACTAAACCAATACTATTAATAAATATTTCTTTAAAGAATTATAAAAAATTTTGAAACAATTAATAATCATCTTTTTAAAACAAGCTATAAGAATCTAATCAGTTTAATTATTTTTCACTTTTAATTTCTTGAACTATTTGGAAAATTCTAAATAAAAAATTCAAGTTTATTATTAAGTTTAGAATAATAAACTACTATAGTTGTCAATTATCAACAGACAAAAAACTAAATATTAAAATTTAATATTATAATAAATAAAATTAAACTTCAAAGCCTAAATTAGCCAATAAAAACTTGAATATTATTAATAAAATCTAAAAATAAAATGATTAAACACAATTATCAAATACAGAAATCAATTGAGAGATTGATTTAAGAAATTTAGAATAGCAAAGATTTGTAAATTACATGATTGCAAATTACATAAAATTCTATATTCTTATTAGACACTTGAAGTATCTTAATGATCTTCAAAAAGGCTGAAAATTTAAAATTTAGTAATATTTAGTAATATTTCTAGTATAGATTAACAGTATAAAGTGTATTATCAAGACAGTATAGGTTATATATTCAAGACTGACTAGAGTAAACTTTTTGCTAGAATCTGAGTTTTATAAGGCTCTTGATTGAAATACTAGAAATAAAATTTTTTTTATCCTTTTTTGAACAATTATATTTATTTTTATTAATATATTAGAGTATTATATTTTTATTAGTTAGATTTTAAAACTTAATTTTTATTATTATTAGTTATTTATATATACTTGTATTTTATTATAAAAAAGAAAGTAATAGATAAACTAAAAAAAAAAAGATAAAACAAACAAAATAAAAAAAATTTACAAAAAAAAATAATAATATATATATAATAAATTAAAAACAAATACTTGACATTTTATCTTTATTATTATTATTCTCATCTCTTTTTCTTTTTTCTGCTCTTAATTTTCTTAATTCTTTCTAATCATTTGTTAACCTTGTACTCAACTGATTTCTTTCTTTTAATAACTAAGTATACTACTACTCTAACATCCACCTATTCTGCATTCTTGAAACCATATTTGTTCTTAACTCTTTTAACTCTGTTATCAAACTTTGAATTCTTCTTCTTTGTGAGACCACTAACCAAAATCACTATAAAAACTATTTGTTAAATAACAAAAAAAAAAAAAATGACAATAAAAATTTTAAAGATAATATTTACTGTTCTTCTTAACTTGGGCCACCTCTAAGACCTTATATAAGGCATTATTACCATTATAGCAAGTACAAGTAACATTTTCTAGAAGTCTGTAATAAGGCATTTTATAATTATTATTATTGTTAGAATTGTTATTATTATTATTGTTAATGTTGTGGTTTACAAAAAAAAAAAAGAAGAATGACAAAAAAACTATAATTTTTAACAGACAATAATGAATACAAAATTAAAAATTAATTGAAAGTTTATTTAACAAATATAAAAATTCAATTAAAAATTGAATTAACAAATTTGAAATAACAATAATTTGTAAATCAAATGATTTCAAATAATAAAAATAGAACCTATTTAGAATTTATAAAACAAATTTTCTAAAAAAAAATATAGAATAAATTTAAGCAAAATTAGAACATTTTAGTTTGTTATTTCTAGGTAAAAATAACTAATGATTAAATATTATACCTAACAATAATAATATTAAAATATATAAAACTAAAAGATATAATAGATATAATATATATAATAGATATAAAAGATATATAAATATTATAGAAATAATAAAAATAATAAATTTAATAGAAATGTAATATCTGTAATATCTATAAGATCTATAAGATCTGAAAGAAATATAAGATTTTTAATGCAGTAATAAGAGCCAATCAGAATTAAGTTACATGTACTATAATTAGTGCTTTTATCAAAATTATTCTAAACTTGTAATCTTATAATCAAAATCATATAATCTTATACTTGTTAGAACCATCTTAGTAAGCTGAATCCAATAGTAATTATTTCATTTAATTTGGTTTGGTACATCAAAAAATATATAAAACTTTTAATCTTAACATTATTATATTTATTAGCTTATTAACATTTATCAGCAATCTCTTTGCTTATCTGCATAATAACACTTTACCTTTTGGCAGAATTAAGATTCTGTTAGTAGGTGATCTTGTTTAATTACTTTTTGTAAATAGTATTCTAGTATTTTGATTCCTTATTTAGTTAGAATTTTTCCTTATATTTTTAATAATTTCTTGTAAACAAGATAAGAATATAACATTTTATAGATTGTTAAATGAAATTTGAAGCAAAATTATGTTAACTAATACATTATAAGTAATAAAAGATAAAATAAAAACATCTTTTTTATATTCTTCTATTGATACTACACATTTAGTTGAATTACATACTATAGCTGATAATATAAATAAGTTAGTATGTCTAACTTTGTTTTAAGAACCAAAAGATCTTAAATCTATAATCTCAATTGTCATTAAACATATTAATAATTAAAAATGAGATTCAAGAGATAATAATAGTAATTTCTGACAATATACAAATTTACTCAATTTTAATTTTGCAAAAAGGTATTCATGTTATATATTTTAATAATGCCTTATTTGAGAATAACCTTTATAATAGATCTATTAAAATAGTTATTAAATTAATTACTAATGACATAATCAATATTATATTTTCTATATTACAAAAAATAATTACAGCAAATATAAAAAAAATAACTAAACATTTTTTTTTTAAATGATTTATAACAAGTTAACATCAATTTTATTTTTAAATACATTTGCACTTATAGTACATAAAGCACAAAAATTAACTATATCTAATATTTTAATTGCTATTGGATACCAGAATATCATAACTGATTATGTAAAAATATATGAAAGGCAATAATTGAAATAAGTTATATTTATAATTGAAAAAAGTATTTCAGATCCAAAAAGGTAGATAAGAAATAAGAAGAAAATGTAAAGACAAATTACATATCTTTAAAGATATTATATAAATCACTATAATTAGATTTAATTAGTTTTAATATATAATAAATGTAAAGTTATATTTGTAAGTAATGAATTCAGTATTATAAATAAAGGCTAAAATAGCCTTTAGAAGCAGTATACTTTATTTGTTTTATTAAATTACAAGTCTTAATACATGATATTATTTATAATAAAATACTAACACTAAACCTAGTATAAAATCTGTAAAATCTATAAACTTTATTATACTTTTAAGTTCTATATTATATGACTTATCCTACTAGTCATTATTGAATCCAAATAACTGAAAGTCTTAATTATCTATCAG
Source organism: Cetraspora pellucida (assembly GCA_910591915.1). Taxonomy (NCBI): domain Eukaryota; kingdom Fungi; phylum Glomeromycota; class Glomeromycetes; order Diversisporales; family Gigasporaceae; genus Cetraspora; species Cetraspora pellucida. The sequence continues at coordinate 4,362 of CAJVQA010012516.1, forward strand.
CCAAATATAGCACCCTCTTTTAAAAAAGTTACCTATTATACATTATATGAAATTTTAAATTATAAAATAACAGAATCACAATCTTTCAAATTTAAAACTATTGATGAACAAATGTTTACATATAGTCAAGTATACATTGCACTTAGTAGAGTCTTATTATGAAGTTCACTTGATGTTACTTCTTTTGATTCAGTTTATATAAAATTTGATTCAGCAATTATTAATAAATATAAGTAATTAATTTTATTATATAATAATAGTTTAAGTAATTTTATGCAATAATTTTTTTGATTTTATATACTCCATCATAATATTACAAATCAAATTATTATAAAAATTTTACTACTTTATTTTAATTCATTTTAATATCTTATTATACAACTGTATTTATATTTAGATTAAATAAATTAAACACTAAGTAGAGATAACCCAACAAAGTAAAAAATAACTAATAATCTAATCTTATCAATAAAAAAACTAAACAAATCCTATAATTATTTGTTTTATATTCATGTTTTTTTTTTTATTATTTTAAATTTTATATATAAAAATTGAAACAAATGATTTTTAAATACATTATATATATATTAATAAATAAACATCATATTAATATTATTACAAAAAAAATCTTTAATTATAATAAATTTTGTTTTATTTACCTTATTTGTAAAGATCTGATATCCTTAGAATAAACAGTAACCTTTAATAAAATCTAAAAAAATTAAAAATTAAAAAAGTATATTTGTGTATATGATTTTAGTAACCAAATCTTAAAATTAAAAATCAAATACAGTTGACTCTAAATATAATGAACCTTAATATAATGAACTTTGGAAATAGTAAACTTTAAATTTAATATTTTTATAATATTTTTGTATAGAAAATGCAATTGCCCTTAAGAAAATATAATAACTTGCTATAATAAATGTTTTTTTATTTCAAAACTGTCAGTTCATTATAGAAAAAGCTGACTGTACATAATATTAATTTTATATAGTTAAGAGCATAAATTATTATATTAAATCAAAACAAAACTGAATTTATAATACTTACTAATCAACATTTTTTTAAATAAAATATAGAATCTGTTATAATTATAAAACAACAAGTCAATTATTAATCAGTCAGATTTATCTTGTAACTTTATAAGAAGGTAAATTAGATCAAAAGAGATGTGTTAGATTTGTTGAATTGTTTGTTTAAAAAGTAGTTGAGTTCTACTATTAAAGGGGTTTCAAATTGTTTTAGTTAAATGTACTGATGTATTACAGGGTTTGTAATGGTAATAGTATTAGTGTTTATTATGTACAATATAGTGTATTGGGATTTATTATTTAATAAAGCAAACAAAGCATACTGCTCCAAAGGACCATTTCAGCCTTTATTTATAATATCTTTTTAATTATAACTTCATTAATTACATTAATCTCATTAAACCCTTTAATTCGATTCCTCTACTTTATTCACTTAAACCTATTTATTTAATAAATCCTCCTTCTCTAATTAATCCTCTTTATCTAATTAATCCCACTTCCTTGATTTATTTAATTAATCGCATTAATGCGATTAATTGCCGGGATATCCATATCAAGGATTTGATCGTCGTACCCGTTCTCACGTGAGGTCCCGGCAGAGTATTTACGTCACGTTATTGGCCCTCACAATATGAATATAAATTCATAAACATTTATCCGTATATATGCTAAGTAATTCGTTATCAATTTTTCCATAACAAGCTTTTTAAAAGTTAAAAACTAAATAATTAACTCATAGAACAAAATATTTAAAAGTACGTACATACACATGTAAGTACTAAAATATATACATGATTAAATTGTGTCATCTAATAATGAACTGAGTTTTTCAAATACACTGCACTATTATCTCAGCCATGGAGCCTGCAACCCATTTAGCGAAGGTTCATACACTATTACGATATACATGGAGCTTAAAATAAATTTTTTTCACTGCTACCACAGCCACAAAGCCTACTACCAATGTTCTGATACCATTACTACAGCTTAATTACTACAAAACCAGTTGTTACACTACTACTCCCGCCGTGAGGCCTAATTACTAAATCATTGCATTGCTACTACAGCCTCGAAACCTAATCACTATAAAAACAAAATCTTTGTACTACTATAGCAGCCAAAAACCTTCATAGTTACAAAAATAAAAGACAAACAAAACCAGATCCTTACACTGCTACTTCCCAACATTACACCTTTTCACATAATCAACTGTCAAATATTTAAGCTTACACTACACCATAGACAGTATGGGAGTAACTTTCCTGCAATACAAACGATAACAAAGAGTAAGGTAAACATTTTTTACTAAAAAATCACCCTTAAATACACTACATTACATCTTACTTCCTCGATTTAATTCCCGCTTGAAGCAAATGAAAATACTCTTAACTTTAACATTAATTTATTACCATCCATATCTATTATCCACTTAACAATCATAAACTTAACCAAGAAAACCCGATCTAACGAAAACAACAAGGCAAACTATTACAGTTCAATCCAACAATATAATCCATAAACTCATATGAACTTACAATTCGATAACAAACTACATTATTCAATACAATATACCACATAAATTTCTAGCTCCCTTTAAGCCACTCAAGCGCCTAGTTTATTAATATAATATTACAATAAATAATATATATTAAGCACATACAATTCTTACTATTAAAGTGCTTTGATAAAATATATACATATATGCCAATAATATCATTGGTATCAAAAATAGTTAAATATATTTTTAAGTTTCACAGCTTTATAATATTATTTGGATTATTTCTAAAGATTCAAATTCTTATATTTTAATTATATCAATTAGGTAAATTCCCTAGTTCAATTTCTAATGATTTATTTGAGTCGCGTATGTTCTCCATATGTGATAAGTTTCACAATTACTTAATGCAATTTCTTCATTTGCTCAGATTTCGTCACGACATTTTAATGTATAGTCATCATTAGGGATAATTTTTAGTAATTGATTTAAACCTACGAGTGATTCTTCCTAATTTGCGATAGATTCTACTGCGAACACTTAATATACATACATTGAATGGATCAATTTCCAATGCCATATTTAGATCTGTCAATGATTCATTATATCTTTTTAACGCATAAAAAGTGTCAGCACGAAATCTTAATGCAAATACATGATTTGGTTCAATTTCTAATGATCTATTTAGATCAGCGAGCGACTCCCAATATCTTCCTAATGCGCTATAAGTTGCACCGCGAAATCTCAATGCAAATGCATCATTTGGATTAATCTCTAATGATTTATTTAAGTCTTCTAATGATTTTTCGTATCTACATATCTGACGATAAGCTTCCCCTCGAATCTTTAGTGCCCATGCATTATTTGGTTCAATTTCTAATGATTTGTTAAGATCTGCAAGTGATTTCTCATATTTACCAAGCATGCGATATGTTTCTCCACGATATTTAAGTGAATATGCATCATTTGGATTGATTTCTAATAAGTTGTTTAAAACTACGAGTGATTCTTCATATCTACCTAATTTGCGATAGATTTCATCACAACATCGTAATGCAAATATATTATTTGGCTCCATTTTTAATGATTTATTTAGATCTTGGAGCGATTTTTCATAATCCTTCAATATGCTATAGATTGCTCCACGACTACGTAATGCAAATGCATAATTTGGATCAATTTTTAATGATTTATTTAGGTCTGCAAGTGATTTTTCATATTCCTTCAATAAGCGATAAATGTCTCCTCGAATTGTCAGTGCAACAGTATCTTTTGGTTCGATTTCTAATGATTTATTTAGATCTACGAGTGATTTTTCATATTCATGTAATTTATAATATATATCTCCGCGACTTCTTAATGCGAATACATTATTTGGCACAATATCTAATATTGTACTTAGATCTGCGAGTGATTCTTCATGCTTGTCCAATGTGTAATAGACATATACGCGACATTTTAATGCAAATGCAATAATTGGTTCATATTGGCTTATATCGTAGTAAGCATTTATCAATTTAAAAATGTCATTTTTCACCATCCAATGACTAATTGCAAGAGAAATAAGAACAATAAATAAGGATAAAAAAAAGATACAACGTTTACTTAAATTTTCTGGAATTATATCCATTTGATATACTGTATGAATTATAGTAGTTACAATTTTACATCGAATTAGACCTGTTACAGTTGAATTAAAATCAAAGTGAGTATATCGATGAATTTGTATAATGAACTTAACTTTTTATTAAGAATTAATATTACAGTTTCAAACAAAAAATTTTAGCGACAGTGGAACGTAATACACGCAAATCATAATTTTAACCTCTTGAGTCATATAATAAAGTGTTTAAGACATTATTGCTTTGTCTCAGTTGGTGTGCTACAATTTTATTACGTTAGCTCAATCGACAAGATTGTGAAATAATTTCAAATTTACAGTTTTAGTTTCTAACATAAATGCACGCCTATTTCCACAATGAAAATTTACTATTTCCACCATTGGTTGTAATTTATCAGGACAATATGTTTGTCGTACTTATGTAACTAAAAGTCACATGAGAACCATGATGGAAATAGGCGTCCCTAAATATATAAATTGCTTTTATAATTGGTATTTTTTATATTGTTACGTTTTCTTTCGTACTGCACTTTTATTTTTGTTGCACTAACAAATGTCATCTTGAACTATGCATTTGGAAAAATTAAAGCTTGTCCACGATAAAGTGCCCTTTTTCAAAATTCCCAGAAATTAAACCTTAATGAATTATGTACATATCTGCAGCAATGAATTAGTATTGGTATTTATGCTAATCCAAAAATATTAGATTGGTGCGCCATAGTGTACGTTGACAAGATTGTCTTGGCATTTTACGTGAAACAAAATCAAATTTGTAGAAGGTACGTAGGTATTGTACGCACGTTGAAATGGCGGAATGGATATAGAACAAAATGGTGATAACACACTATAAACTCTATACCAAAACTATCCAATCTATTCTAACCACACCCGAGTAATCAGGGTAATTTCAGCGTCACGGGATTTGGTCATCATTAATATAGATTTTACTCATTTGAGGAATTAGTAAAGCGAAACACTTTTGAGCGTTGAATTCCAACTTAGTTACATTACTTAATTCCACCAATTCACTGGATTCGTCTGACCCACTAAATCCACAATTATGGTATGTATGTACGTACTGTATGCATGTACAGTGGACTCAGAAAGCATAAAACCGTTACACGAAAAACATAAATATTGTAAATATGCAAACGAAAATTCTATTTTCACCCAGTTTAAAGTCACCAGATAAACCATGTCATTAACGTAACTAAAGTTAATACTATTAGTAATATTTTGTGTGACTTTAAACCTGGGTAAAAATAGAATTTCCCTAAAAAAATAAATTATATGAACAAAGAAACATAAACATTTCTTAAATTGCATTTAAGCGCATTCAGCTTAAATTTTTTTAACTGAATATTCCTTAACGTATTATACAAATTTTCAATTAGAGCTTTTCGCAAATTTCATCTGGAAGACAGTCTGCTACTCGGATTAATTTTCCGTAAAAATATGAAGCATCGGTCCCGCAAAGGGGATTTACTTATTTTTGCGAGTGATACAAACCCAAAAAAGGAAATTCGATACAAAAATAAACTAAGTACGTGTCAA
>CAJVQA010012517.1:0-10065 GCA_910591915.1 Cetraspora pellucida
TTATGAATAAAGGAGAGTATAGGGTCATAATAAATTTTCCATAATAATGGTGAATATGTTTCACCTTGTTCAATACCAGAGTTGATTGGTATTGGAAAGGTAAGACCATGAGCAGTAATAACTCTGGCAAAGTGATGAGAGTGTTACATATAACTAATTATACTTTTATTGATAGATTATATATATTATATATAATTATATATTATTTAATAAAAGACATACAAGCAAGATTGCTATTTCAAAACTAAACAAAATACTAAATTCATAAAATACTCTTTTTTATATATCAACAAAATAAATAAAATAGAAAACTAAATAATATAAAGCTGATATTAATACTAAATAATTATAATTTTTTAAGCCAATATGCACTTGTGTATAATAGAAAAATAACAAAAATAGAACATATTAAATAATACAAAATAAAAAGAAAAAAAGTAGCAAGCCAAAACAATAACAATAAAAAAAGCTTTTCTAACTTATAAGAAAAAGTTTTTTGTATAACTTTCTTAAGAAAGTTCTAATAAATACAATTATACACAACAGAATAGCAGTTAGAAAAATAATATTAAAGGCACAAACAATTTATCTTTCTACTAGTAACAATAAAAGAAGACATATTGCTACTATTACTACTTTTGTTAATACAAAAAGTAGGCAATCTAGCTTATATTTGAAGAATTCCAAAATAACATCATTAGTTATACAAAATATCATAATAACAAACTTGATAGACAAAATAGAAAGATGCAAATTATTGCAAAGAATAGCAATATAACAATTACTATAAATAGCAGTGCATCTATTAACAACAACTCTGATATTTCAAAACTACAAAACTTCAGTTTAGACAAGATCAAAATTTAGAATATGCAAACAGATAAAATCAATATAGACAGAAAAAATACAAACATAAAAAAATACAATAAACTAACTAATCATATACAACTATTTTTAGCAACAATTTAAATAAATATAAACATAAACTAATATATAGCCAAGTCATTAGCAAAAATATTATACAATGAAGACAAAAAAATACAATAAATCACTATAATACTAACTAAATTAGTAAGTAAAATTACTGAACTTTTCAATATAAAAATCTGAAACTACAACAAAATATTTAAGTTATTACAAACAAAACAAAAAATAAAAGAATTTATTAAATATAAATTAATACACAAACAACAAACCTCTATATACTTAATGCAATTAATACAAAATTTAATATATGAATATAGCATCTTTATTACATTTACTAGGAACAAAGCAACACAACTAACCTATTAAAAAAACTATAAACATTACCCAAATATGTAATAAAAAAGTATAAACTAATCAACAGCATTACAATTACTAATATATAAATACAAAAAAAACATTAAAATAAAATTATGACAAAAGATCAATATTAATTATATTACAAACTGCAACTTTAATACAATGCTAGAAAACATAATTACAAAAATAATTAAATATACAAAAAATTTATTAGAAGTAAACTGGTACTAGATTTACAAATTAAAAAAGAAATCATATGAATAACTTTAAACAATATCTAAATAGCACTTCCAAACTATTCTAATAAAATATCAAAAGAAATATAACAACTTTTTTTATACAATTTACTAATTATGTATAGATATAAAACCAAATTAATAGTAATTGCTTTTTATAAAATATATAAATTTAATACATTGATAAAAGATTATTTTGAAATAAAGAAACCATTTTTAGAAGACTCTAAAGATCTTAATTTTGCAATCAAAAGCTTATTTATAATAATAAATAGAAAAAACTTTATAATCTTGGAAATTATAAACAAAAAAATTATTAGAATTTTATGATTTTAATAAGATTCCAAAAACATATTTTAGATTATCTAATTCAAAACTAAGCTTATCTACAATATACTATAAACTAAACAGAAAAATCAGTTACTCTTTTCTATTTAATTCTCAAGATTTATTAATTACAATAAAAAAATGATCAAAATGCTTAGAAAACATTATATATTTAAAGTCATGCTAAATAACTATATCAAATACAAACCAAAATTATCCACTAATATAACTAAAATTAAAATTAAAACAAAATTTAAATATTCAATAACTGATAATTAAAAAGCCAAAGAATTTATTTTACAAATTATTCTAATATAAAAATTTAATATTTTTCTAAATTCACAAATAATGATAGCTAACTTAACAGAAAAATCTAGACTATTAAAAAACTTAAGAGAAATTACAGAATACAATATTACAATACTAATCAGAACATCTAAATAACTAGTTGACATAGCCTAACTTCTAAAAAATACATGCTTCTTCTATAAATTACCAAATTTGTAAATTAATATTATTAATAAAAAATATATAGTAGAACACAAAAGATGCCAAACAATTAAACAAAACAAGCTTTGCTATAATTATATAAAGAAATATCCTAATTACTTAAAAAAAAGCAAATTGAAACTGCAAAAATCATATTATCTATTATGCAACAAAGACAAGTTAAAACAACTTTTGACAAACTTGGAAAATATTTTACAATCAATAATATATCTAACTATTTACTTTAACTATTATTACTTCCAGAACCAATATAGGATATTTTTAGTGATATACTAGTTTATATGCAGATTTAATAAGAATAAAGTACTAACAATAATACTACTAGCAACAACAATAATATACAAAACAATTTGCTATCACAAATAGCAGAAAATAATAATATTTTCAAGTTGTAAAAAATAAAAAAAAATTGATTTTATTTAAACTTAATCTAAATAAAAAAATCAATATAGCAACTTATAATATAAGAGATATCAACAATATAAAAATATAAATATAAATTAAATATTGTGCTAAACTAAACTTGTATATAATTTCTCTTACAGAAACTAAACTAAAAGAAACAATAACAAGATTACTAACCAATTCTTTATATAAGATCTATATTTTAAATTTTATACTATATAAATCAAATCAATATGAAACTAGTCTAAAAACTATCTTAATAGTTTTTAACTAATTACAACTATATATTTACAAAATTAATATTCTCTTTAAAACAGAAATCTGCATTGACTTTTTTTCTCTAATAATAACAAATCTTATATTATTTCAATCTACCTTCCTTTAAATTATATATTTCTTTTTAAACATACTTAATCTTAAGTACTGACTTAGATCACAAAAGCTAGAACTAGAAATTAGTATTTAATTGTATTAGATGATTTTAATGCTAACTAATATATAGACAAACATCTTTTAATATTTACTAATTTGAATGCAGCCAATTTAACTAGCCTTTTAATCTTTTATAGCATTCAAATGCCTATTTGGCATAGATTACAATTCTAGTTAAATAGATGATTTCTAATTTTTTTTTAATATACTGCTAATATTTAAATCTTTATTACTAATTAATGTCTTACATATTTTGAATAATAACTATTGCATTTTATACACAATCTGATATACTAACTTTTTATTACAAAAAAATCTTAAAAACAAAAAGAAAAAAATATACTAATTCAGAAAAATGACATTAGAAGATTAAAACAAATTTAAAGACTTTTTAAACATTTTTTTTGATATACAAAATAATTATTACCAAATATAAATAAAAAAAAAGATTAACAAAACCTAGAATTTAGATAACAAAAATTAAAAAAACAATAAACAATTATATCTCATAACTTTTATAATTTTAAAATTCTTTTTTATATTTTTATTAAACTATATTTTGTATTAACAAATATTATAACATCTTTTTAATAATTATCTAAATAATCTAATTCAAGTTAATTATTATTTATTAAGAGTAGCCATTCTAACAAAAATTGATATTTTATTTATAATACAAATACAGTTAAACTCCTTCTTTTTAATATAATAATGCAAATGAAATAATATAAATACACTTTCTAATAAGTATATAATTTTGAAAAAAATTATTTTGTTTAATAAAATAGTTATAGACAAAAAAAAAATTAAAGAAGCAAAATGATTATATTTTAAAAACTGAAACAAGTATAATTCTTTAAATAATGATAATTGAAATAACTAAAAATTAACATATCTGCTACTTAATAATATTTAAAACAATATTTATAAAACTTTTTTCTATTACTATAATAGAATTGAAACAAATAATAAAAATAGCACCTAAAAAAAAGCAACTAGATCTCTAAGAATTGCAAATAAAATTCTACAACATTTATTTTCATTAACTACCTTTTATTTTCTAAATATTTTTAATAGTTATTTAATATAAGAAGGTATTTTAATTAGTAGTTATAAGGCAACTTTTGACCAATTCCAAAAAAACAATATTATAACTATAAACTTAATTCTATTAATCCTATTATATAAATTGATCATATTAGAAAAATTTTACAAAGAATTATAATAATCAGATTAACTAATATCCTAATTCACTATCAAGTACTCTCTCCTTATAATTTTGTAATCTTTCTATATTAATTTATATTACAACCAATTTTACAACTTATTTAAATCTTTTAAAATGCAACTACAAATAAAAAGAAATCTATATTACTTTTTAAAACATATTCAAAGTCCTTGATTTAATTTATATACCTATTTTACACAAGGTTTTCAAAAAAATACATATTTCTAATAAGACTATAAACCTGTTATCAAACTTGCTCTTATATTAAATTAACAAAATAATTACTATTGTTAACATTAAGAGTTTTCATATTTTTGACTATAACTTTTGATATACCTAATAAATTTGAATAAAACAACCACCATTGGATTCAGCTCACTGAGACGATTCTAATGAGCACAAGATCATGTGATTCTGATCATGGGATCATGAGATCAGAATGATTTTGATAAAAATACTAATTCTAGTACATGTGACTTGATTCTAATTAGCTTACATTACTGTGTCAGAAATCTAACAAATCTAACATTTCTAATAGATCTATTAGATAAAACATATCTAATATATCTAACAGATATTACATATTTATTATATCTATCATTTCTATTATATCTACTATATCTATTATATATATTATATTCATTATACCAATTAGTTCTTATATATCTTAATATTACTATAAATAACATTTATTAGCAATAAAGTATGTAATAATTTATATATGTAAAATATCTATAAAAGCACTACTTTCTGACCCTTCAAGAAAGTTAAGTGTCTTCATATATTTCATAGTTAATAAACTGAATGCAATATTTAGTATCTTTATATACTATTTATTGTTACCTTTGTCTTAAAATTCCAAATCACTCTGTATTTTGTTAAGTCTTGTATAGACTTTTGTATAGAATCTGTTAAGTTATAGTTGTCATACTATAGTTAAGCAGCTTCTGTTATCACTGTAGTTAAAGAAAAGACTACAAGTTAACACTATCTTAGAACTAATTATACTCTACTTTGTAGAAGATGATATTGACTAGAAAAAAACAATATCTTTTTTTTTTTTAGAATATATATTATGACTCATTAATATTAAAAATATATAATAAACACCAAAGGTTTTATAATAAGGTTTTTTTTTTAAGTGTAAAAAAAATATACATCTTTTTAATAGCATATATAAACAACTTACTATAAATTGTACTGAACAAAACATCTCTTATTAATATTTTAAATACAGTCTTTTCTTTTTACAAATTTGCTAACACAAAAGTTAATTCTTTCAAATTTACTTTAGTCACAAATTCTTCAAACCCAGATAGTTTAATATTTTTGATAATAAATAATTAGTTGCAATCAATAATGAAATACTTTTTAAATATCTAAAAGCATAGTTCTTAACCAACAGAAAATTAATATTAATACAAAAAAAATAATAGCTAAAGTTAAAATTAATTTAAAAAAATTACAGTTTGCTAATATAACAAAGAAACAAACAATCTATATTTTAAATAGTATTATTATTTCTTATTTTATTTATTAGTTATACTTCTTATATCTTTTTTTCTCATAATTAAATTCTCTTAACAAAACTTATACTCAATTGGTAAAACAAAGCAAAACTAGTATAAGAGGTTTTTGACTTCTTTCTATTCATTTTAGATATCTATATACTAACAGATTTGGCTTAAGACCAAACCTTAGTATTACTTATATAATCTCTAACAAAATCTCTTGCAAATGAAGTTACAATTATTAATATTCATTTTATAGTATTCTATTACATCCTTTACTTAAAAAACTCTGATACATTATTAAATTTATTAAAAAAACTTACTTAATCTTCTAATATTTCAAGCATTAATCAAAACGTTCTTCAAATTAACAAACAGTTACAATGTGATCTTTAATTACTTATCTTTACCAATCTTCTTGTATTTAACTATTGCTTTAATATGCTTACTTTATTTAAAAACAATTCTACTATGCTCATTATTTTGAAAACTTTTTTTTACTCTAACAACAAATTAATTAAGCTGCTAACAAAAGATGTGTTATTCTTACAACACATTCTACTCAAATTATTAATAGCATTCTTAATCACTATCACTAACCTGTTCATTTTTTAAACATAAAACTGCCAAACCAACTTATTACTAATCTATCACTTATTAAACAACATGTTTAATCTTATTTTTATGATTAAACTATATTTAGACCTATTAATAAAACCTTTTTTAATAATTTTTGGAAACAACAATATCTTCTACTTCATATATTAATCCAACTTGATATTATTCTTTTAACTCTTTTATTATTAATGAAAAACTTTTTTAAACTTTCTTACAACTATTTAATAACAAAGTCTATAATTCTATAGACATTAGTTATAAAATGTTTAAACATATTAGTTTCCAATACACTTCTGCTATTATTGGTCTTTTTAATTACTGTCTTTTTGAAAACAAAATTTCTAAATAATAGAAACATAGCAGAATTTATCTTATTTTTAAATAAAACATCTTTAATGATGACTTTAATCTTATATAACTTATTAGCCTAATCAAACACATTTACAAACTTTATACAAAAATTTTAACAAATTAACTTAGCTCTGTATTTTCTTCAAACTTTATTCTTTTACCTTTTAACTATATGCTCTACCTAATAATAGCACTTCAATTCCTATTCATATTCTCAATAATCTTATTAATAATGCTATCTGCAATTACAAAAACATTTGGTTACTTTTATAAGATATAAGCAAAGCATATAATTTTGTAAAGTTTGCTTTTTTAAAACATTTATTCTTTTACCTTTCACTCTCTTTATTTATTATTAACATTTTTACTGATCTTTTTACTGATTGCTACAATCAAGTTATTACTAATCTTGGTCTTACTTCCTTTTACTCAGCTTACAATGGCATTGACCAAGGTAAAACAATTACATCTTTATTATAATATATCTATTACAATCTACTTATTTCATATATATACTCAAAAGTATCTAGTTATATTCTACAATCTACTTGGATCACTAATCTAAAACTTCAAACATCTAATTTATTACAAAAATAATGCTTTGTTCTAGCATATATAGATGATACCCTCTGGATTGCTTTTTCACAAACTAAGCTTTCTTATATATTATTTATAGCTAAATCTTTTTATGCTATAGCTAACATCCAAGTTAACTTCTCAAAATTCATCCTGGTTATTAATAACCTTCCATCTTATTATACTTCTATCTCTTATAATAACTATTTACTTTTACTTCATTCTTCTAAATAACCCATTAAATTTTTAGGTTTCTGGTTTACTTTAGATAATAGATAATCTAAACAAACAAATCTAAATATTTCTAAATTCTTTCAGCTTATTCAAATTGCAAAAACCAAATATATAACTAATTTACATGCTTACTATATTATTAATATAGTTATTATTCCTACTATTAAATACTGCTTGCACAATATTATTATTAACCAATTTATCTGTAATAAAATTTTTACTTAGCATATTGGTCTTGTTAAGTTTAAAGCCAAACTTTGCTACATAATACCTTCTAGTATCTTATTATATTTCCAAATTTACAACATTAAACATATTTAGAATATTCAACTATAATACTATATTCTCAATCTTTTTAAATGACTTAACAATTCTGATCTACTAAGCACATTCACTTATATATAAATTCAACAACTTTAAAACAATCTCTGATCTTTTACTAATATCTTCTTATATCTTAAACTAATTATTAATAGACCCAATTGCTTAACCACAAATTTTAAAATAATACAACTTATTAAACACATAGGCAGACCTTTTCAATTAGCCTAATCTACAACATTCTATACACTTTAAATAATGAAAGTATTTTTTTTGAATTGCTCTTTCTTCTTATTCAAAATATCTTATTTTCAAAAAACAACTCGGATATTATAAACTTCTTTTTCCAAATCAACTTACTATTTATAATAATTTATAATTAATATACTGACAACACATTTTATTCAAACTTAATATAATTTTAAAAGATATTATATCACAATGGTTTATTACTCTTAAGAATATTACTACAAATCACTCTTATCAATATACTCTATATAATTATTATAACTTACCTTCTGTAAACTATTTTTGCTACTCTACTGGTCATTTTATCTCTAATACTAAACTTTAGCTACTCACTGTTTTTGATAACCAAATAATTATTAATAAGACCAAAAGGTATAATATACCTACTAAACTTACTCTTATCAACTACTAGTACTGCTCATTTTAGTCTCAATTTTTCAATCTTTATCTTGTTACTTCCTTTACTACTGTATTATATACTAGATGCTATTTTAATTTAAATACAATTGTTAACAAATGTACTATCTTTATTTTTATTAACTTGGCTGCTAAGTTATTTTGTTATATTAATTCTAACAAAACTCTCAACCTTTATGCAAACTTTTTTGATATTGCATATTTTGTTGTTCTTCAACATTCTTTATATATTCTACTTTCTTCTTCACTCACAATTAACTTACAACAACTATCTTCTATTTTTGAATTATGTCAACTTTTTAACAATCTTTAAACTATTGCTAATTCAAATTACAACCTATTATCTATTTTATTTTATACTGATGGTTTTGTTATTAACCTTAATATCTCTTAATGCTTTATGAATATATGTTGAGTTCAAGTTGACAACTCTATAACTATTAACTTATTTTAGGCACAAATTAAGCTTTGGTCATATTTCTTCAAAGCTGACATTCTTGCTATTCTTTTAACAATTATTATTATTTTTAAATATTATTCTGTTTATATATTTACTAATTCACAATCGGTAATTTTTAAATATTATAATATTAAGGGTGTGGGTTCCATAGCTTAGTGGTTAAGCTCTCATACCCTCCACAGTCAAGGTCAACAGTTCAAGTCTGGCTGGAGGCAAAATTGAAAGATTTTAGCTTCTATAACCTAATAAGAAGCCTGTAATTAAATGCGAAGCTCTGTGGTTAAGTTCAAGTGCAGTACAATGATAGAAATAGGAATTTTCAGAAGAAGACCCAATCATGAAGTGCAGGCACTATGCATAACAAGCAGTTGTTACAGAAGGTTATAGTTATAGAAAAATTGCATATGTAAGTTCTTTAGGCTAGGGTAACATCAACATCCTTATATCTTCCAATATAAGCAGTACCAACATCCTTGCACCCAACTTGTGGGTACTTGCTTGGAAGTAGGGTTCCTCAAAACCAAATTAAATTAAATATTTCCTTGATTTGAATTTGATCAAATCAAATATTTCCTTGATTTGATTTGATTTAATCAAATCAAATTCAAATATTTAATTTAAATATTTGATTTTTAAAAAAATTTAAAATTTTTGATCAATAAAGAAAAAACTTAATTTACGAAAAATTTTACTATATTAATTTATCTTGAGCTCTTAAGTAAAAGTGTTCGTCTAAACAAAATACCCCTAGTTTCATAAAATAAAAAAGTGATTATCTTAATAAATTTCGAGTAAATGGCTTATAATTTTGAATGTTCAATTATAAATTTTCAAATCAAATCAAATATTTATCAAATCAAATCAAATTTGACCATATTTGAATTTGATTTGATTTGAAAATTTCAG
>CAJVQA010012518.1:0-10063 GCA_910591915.1 Cetraspora pellucida
TAACAAGTAAGGTTACAAAAAGTGTTCACTGTCTAAGGTTGCTCTAGTTATCTACTATCTTAAAAGAAGTAGATATAGGATAACAGTAGTTTAGAATGTAGATAATATTCTAGTTGTTTTGTTTGGTTTGAGAGTTATAGTTATAAGGTATTGAATTAGTAAGAGTTTGTATGATAGATAGGTTGTCTAAATGAATGTGAATAGAATAGTTAAGGGATAAGATAAGAAATAAGAGAATGAGTACTGCTAGTTCAGCTCATGTTGAGTTTGGTGCAAGGTTTATAGAAGTGTTAAATTTAATTTGTTTATCATTTTTCAGAATCCAGACTATGCCAGTAGAAATGTTGTATATTTGTGAATTAAGTATAGAAGCATCTGTATAAAAATGTATGTTAGTTGGTTCGAGAGATAGTAATTTTTTGTGAAGGTTTATAAGTTGGTTTTGGTATATGGGATCAGATATTGTGTTTTGTATTAGAAGGATTTCTGAAGAAGGTAGTAAAAGTGAAAGTAGAGATTTTGAAGCTAGTTTATATAGATCTGCATAAATATTATAAAGTGCTTTGATTTCTTGGTTGTTAATATTGAGTTCAAAGTTTTGTTTTCTTTTTTGTGTTTTGCATTTAATATTAATAGTTTGTTTGTAATTTATTTGAAGCATTGTTGATGTAGAAGAAATATGGATTGTATTAGTTGTTGAATTCATAATTTTGTATATTTGAAAAAGAACTTGAAAGTTAAATATATTAGTTATTTTGCCAATATGCCAATTTGATGATGAAATGTAAAGTGACTATGTGTTTTTTAGAGTAACAAATTGGGATGTAATAAGATTTAATATATTTAAAAATGGGTTAATAGGTTGGAGTTAAAGATTAGGCCATATGTGCAAAATAGATTAATCTGATATTTGGTTTGAGAGTATTTTAAACTATTTTGGAGTAGAACCTTGTAGGGGTTTGAGAGTTTTAAGATATATATTTTTTCAAGAAAAAAGGTTTTGATTATCAGCTATAAGTAATTGTTCTAAAAAAAGAATTTTATTGTTTTTGAAGCTTAAAGTTGTTGAGTTGTTAGGAGTTGTGATGAAATTATAAATATTGTTCATTTGATTAGTATATTTGTAGTTTGTTAGTTAATTTAGGTAGGTGTTGTTAATAGAGATATTGTTTTTGTATAGATAATGGAGTTGGGATATTATAGTATAGTTGGTGGTTTTCTTATAGTTGGTTAGAATTGTATCTTGAGTTAGAAATGGTTTCCATATTTTAGAAAGCCATTCCTTAACTTGGTATATACAGATTTGGTTAAGGAGTGTATTGGTATTGAAGCATTTTTCTATGTTACTGCTACTAACTTGTAGCATAAGTTTATTGAGTGTTGGAATGTTAAGTAATTGTGGATTGGTAAGTATATTATTGTTTGTGTTAGTAGATAGGTGTAGCATATGTTTAGTGCATTTTGTTAAAAGACTTAATAGTTGTTGGAGTTTGTTTTGTAGAAGAGAACATGTTTGGAGTAGATATTCAATTGATGGTGATAAAATAGTATTAAATAGTCAGGATATTGTATAGGAAGAAGTTTTTTGTATTGGATAATATGAATAAACTGGGAGGTTTTGCTAAAAATTTTTTCAAGTATGGGTTTAGTAGAGCCTTTGTCATCTAAAAATATTCCTAGGTATCTTATTATTTTATTAGGTTTGCAAGATAAAATTTGTTCATTGTTAAAATTTAAAGGTGTTATATTTGAAATGCTATTGAATAGTATTTTTTGTTAGATAAGATGTGAATAAGGTCTGATTTGGATAGGTTAACTTGAATATTGTTTAGTTGGTATAGTTCAGATATGTCATCTAAAATCTCTTGCAGATCATTTTTAGATTTGCAATGCCAGACTGTATTATCCATGAAGGCAAGAGGTGGTATTGTTATATGAGATGGTGTAGTTGAAAAAATTATTTCTAAAGAGGATTGTGATGATATTTTGAGAAGTTTTGAACTGTATTTTGAGTTAATATAACTAAGAATAGGGTTATAATAGATTTTTCAGAGTAATAGAGAATAGGTTTCTCCTTGTTCTATGCCTGAATGAAGTGTGATTGGGTTAGTAGAGCCATAGGCTGTAATTACTCTGGCTTTCCTATCTTGGTGTATATGTTTGATAAAATTAAGTTCAGATTGGGGAATGCCAATACATTTGCAAGCATCTAGTAAATGTTTAATGTTAATTTTATTAAAAGCTTTGGACATGTCTTGGAAGAGTATCTATGCTTCTTTGTTATTAGTTTTGTAATGTTCTATTGTGTTAATTAATATTTGTATAGGGATGTGTGTAGATATATATATATGTTGTTCTATAAAAGGATATATAAATTATTAGCTATTGTAAGTTGTTCAATAAAGAGTATTTTATTGTTTCAAAAACTGTTAATTAGTAAATAAGAATTATTAAGTAGAAGAATATTATATATTGTTTTTGTAAAAGTAGAAATATTAACTGGTAATGAGTTTAGTGAGTTATTAAGTAAAAGAAAAATATTGAAGTTATTTAAAAATGAAAGTTAAAAAATGAATATAAAGTTTTTTGTTTTTAATTTTTTTTTTTTTTGGTATTAAGATGACTTCTTTGGTCTTTTGACTTTTATTTTTCACTTATCAGTATTGTGGTTTAATGAACTACTACAGGAGAGCATACAATTGGCTACATATGTAACTTTTTTATATTATCTATTTAAGGAGTCTGCCTAAAGGTTTCTCACCAATTGTCATACCTAATACCTCTGCTTGGATGTTCTATTTAAACCCTCTGAACCTGTAATCTGTGTTAACATCACTAGGTTATCTCAGATGCCCAGATCATTATCTTAACCTTAGGATTAATTTATTCTTGAGGTAAACTTCCCAGAGTCTTCTGTATCTATTTTTACAACTAACCTATGTATCACTATAGCAGAACCAACACTTGCAGTTAAAGCTAACTATTAAACTACTAAGCCCTTGTAGAGTTCATACAAACCCTAGCATCTACTTTACAGCATATCTGAAATACTTTAGTATATCTCTGCTGGTTCACCAAACTCCCAATTCAGATAGTCTGATAAGACTTATGACCTGTCTATTGGTATATTAGGTCAGCCTGATATCCTTTTCCTCTATTCGATTTGGCAGTCTGGTTGGTGGTACCCTCCACCTAGAGGTTTTTGCTTATCCAGCTATTTCGAACTTGGTATCTGTTTCATAAGGCTAGCCTTTACAGTAAGGCAATTGAAGATCTGACTACCTCTCTACTTGGGTCTTCCCAAATAGACTTCTTGTTATCCAATTTCAATGAATTTATACAATTACAAAAACTTATCTAGTGTTTGTACTGCCTAATTGCCAGTTTGCATTCCTTCATGTAACCACAACCTTGTCCCAAATGACAATGTCATGTGACCTGTTACATGAATGCCCTATGACCTACCAGTTATGCTAATGTAACTGTTATTACAAGTATTCTAACCCAATCATTAGTAATAGTTGCTATAATACAAATATTACATTGGTGATTATCCAAATTTTCACTGTTGATGGAATTTGAACACCCAACCTACTACTTGGAGGGTTGACAACCTGACCACTTCACTAGGTCACCACATTCTCATTTTTTGTTTTTAATAAAACCTTAGAAGCAGTATTTGGAAAAAAGAAGAGTTGTTATATTTTAGTTAGCCAATTTTTAATTCTAGCTATGCTAATATGTTTAAGAAGAAAAGTAGTATAAAAAGTATGTTTCATTATAGATATTGCTACTTTTTGAATTAGATGTTGAGAGATGAAAGATAAATGATAATAAATTAGTAAAAAGAATATTAGATGTATTTGTTGCAAGATGAAATATTTTTTTTGTTGTAATAAAGAGTAGACATAAGAGTTTTTGTTGTTGTATTTTTAAAATTAACAAGATTTATAATAAATATTCTAAATATGGTTGTAGTATTATATTAAAGAAAATAGAGATTTGTTTAGATGTGAGTTTTTTAAATTTAATTAGAGCAAGAAAGTTTTCGATTTTGTTTTGAAGCATTTTATATGTTGGTTTAGTTAAGCTATTTTCATCAAAGTAGATACCAAGATATTATATAGTTTTATAAAGCTTATATAAAGGTATTATTTGATTATTGTAATAAAGATTTGGTGTAGTAAGGTTTAGTTTGTTTTTGTTTTGAGAGATATATAAAAGATCAGATTTGGTTAGATTAATTTCAATATTATTTAAATTATAAAGATTTGAATATCATTAAGAATATTTTGAAGAGATTCAGGACTTTCACTGTGCCAAACAGTGTTATTTATAAAGGCCATAGAAGGTATTGTATAGTAGATAATGGAATGTTTGAGATGATATTAAGAGATGAAAAGAAGGTAATTTTGAGTAAGTGGTTGTTATATTTGTTGTAAATGAAGATAAGAATAAGATCATAGTAGATTTTCCAGAGTAGAGATGAATAAGTTTTACCTTGTTCAATTTCTAATTTAATATAAACAGGTGATGTAAGGCCATATGCAGTAATAATTTTTACTTATCAGTTTGTATAAAGTTTAGTAATAAGCTGAATTCCTTATAAAGAGATACCAATTCTTTTACAAATATCTTGAAGTCGAGATATATTAATTTTATCAAAAGCTTTGGACATGCCTTAAAACATTATCCATACTTCTTTGTTAAAATGTTTATAATATTCAATGGTATTGTTAAGAATTTGAATTGAAATGTGTGTTGATGAGTTTTTGGTAGCTACGAAGTTAAGATTAGAGAGGAGATTGTTTGTATTAATAAAGTTATCAAGTCTTTGTATAAAAAGTTTTGTAAACCATTTTTTCATAGGTTCTATAATTGAGATAAAGCAAACTTGATTTAGTATAAAGTTCTATAAAGATTTTTTTGAAATAAGTAAGATGTTAGATGTTTTCCAATCTGATAGAATTTTTTAAAGTTAAAAGCATTTGTTAATAAACAGTTTAAGAGAAATTTGGCTAGAAAAGCCAATATATTTAATGTGTTTATAGTTGGTTTCAAGAGGTCTAGCAGCTTTTTGGAGAGAAAGATTTTGAATGGTGTTTTGCTATTCATCATCAAAGATATTATTAAATAAGTTCTGATAGTATAGTTCAAATTTAGGATAGGGTTAATAAAGTTCATAATATTCAGAATTAGGTTGAATTTGTTGAAGAGGTTTTTCATTAAAGTATTTGAAAAAATAAATGTAGATAGCTTATTTAATTTGATCTTTTTTTGTCAATAAGATGTTATAATTTAGTAATCTGTCAATGTATATACTATTGTATTTTTCAAGAATATTTTTAAAGAATTTTTTTGGTTGTAAATAAAAAAGTTAATTTTAGTCTTTGATTTTTTGTTGAATTTCTTTTTGGGTTTGTTGTTGGTAATAAGTATTAAGTGCTAATTTAATTTGAATAAATTCTTGTTTAATAGTAGATTGAAGATTATCAGAAGTTTGAGATTGAATAATAAGATTATCAAGATATTTAGTATTATATTTATAAAGAAGATTATAAAGATTTGAAGATTGTAAATGATTTTTAAGATATTGTATTTGTTTGTATCTATAATAGAGTGAATGATGTTTAAGTGGTTTATCTGATTTAATTTCATAAGTAGTTTTGATTTTTTTATAAGGAATGTTTTTAGTAGCAGCTTTAGAAAGTATTTTAAGTATTTTGTTCCAAACTAGGTTAAGTTCATTTTGGTTTGTAATATTTGATATTTTTGTTTAAAGTTGTGCAAGACTTTGTGATATTTGGTTTGAATATTTTTTAAAGTTTTTCTTAGAACAGTTTTTTCAAAAAAAGTTTTTTCTTGTATGTTGTTTGGTAGATTTTGTTTTATTAATAGTTATAGATATGTTAAGAGTAATGATTTTGTGATCTGATTTAGATGAGATATCCTCAAGGATATCAGTATAGTCAATTTGAGATATACTTAGATTTGTCTATATTTGGTCAATTCTACTATTTAAGATTGAACAAGTAAAAGTAAAGTTGTGAGTTAAAGGAAAGAAAAGTCAGTATATATTTTTGAATTAATGACTGATTAGATATTTAAGAAGTTAAGATTCTGGAATAGAAGTGTTTTTAGAAGGATTTCTATCCAAGCATGGATTAGGTACACTATTAAAATTATCAAGTATTATTAGTTGATAGTTGGAGTTGTTACAAAGTTGGATAATTTGTTCTTAGATTTCAGAATGTAATTATTTTTTTCTGCTGTTAGAAGATAAATTTGGAGAATATAAATAGAATTGTGTTTGAAATATAAATTGAGACTAATTATATGACAATTATAATTATGTATTCTAGCTATATACTTGGAGATTCTATTATGTATAAAAATTCCAACACTTGCTTGATGAGAATTTTTATAAGAACTCCAGAAGCTGTTATAGTTTTGAAGATCTTTGTTAATATATTTCCCTTCTTTTGAAGTTAGGTGTGTTTTTGATAATTCAAAAATATCAAAATTATATTGGTTGATTATATCAATAAGTAAGAGTTTTTTTGAATATTGAAGTAAACTATTAATGTTTAAAGAACTAATTTTTATAAGAATTGAAATAATAAATAAAAGAGTTGTTTGTAAAAAAGATATATTATTAGTAGTTAAAGAGTTAGAGTTATGTAAATTAGGAGTAATAGGATTTGAATTGTTATTATTATATGTATTAAAGAAAATACTATTCAATATAGTATAAGTAGTTGAATATCTGGAATATGATTTAATAGGGAGGTTATTATATAGATGATAATGTAAACTTAGAAGAAATGTGTGATTAGGTAGAAGTTTATATTTTAAATCTTTACAAATATATGTTTCAGTAAGTATATTATTAATAAAAATTTTAAAAGATTTATTAAAGGAGTTGTTTTTTGGATGTTGGATAAAAGATAGTAGTGTTTGTTTACATGGTAAGGTTGGAAAATTATGATTAATTAGGAAGATATTATAGCAGAGAAGGTTCTTGAAGTTAGGTAAAGAATTGAAATCCAAGAAATAATAAGATGTTTCTGAAGGTTACTCACTATTTTAAGCTTGGCTTGCACAGCTGTGAAAAATATTATAGTCTTTCCAGTATATTGGGCCTGACTATCATTAACCTAGTCTTTTGCATAAATAGACTTTACTGCCCACTTACTTATATTATTTTTCTTTAAAAATGACTTACTATTTGTAGAATACATTATAATTTTAGAGGTAGCAGCTGCTTTAATGTTATTTGCAGAAAAGTTTATTAAAAAGAAAGTTAAGAG
The DNA here is from genome assembly GCA_910591915.1 of Cetraspora pellucida. Classification (NCBI taxonomy): domain Eukaryota; kingdom Fungi; phylum Glomeromycota; class Glomeromycetes; order Diversisporales; family Gigasporaceae; genus Cetraspora; species Cetraspora pellucida. Next base: position 7,311 of record CAJVQA010012518.1, read on the forward strand.
ATAATAGGATTAAAAAGATCATTATTATTGATTTTTTTTGAAGTAATGTATTTGAAATTCTTAATAATAAAAAATTCATCTTGGGGGTAATAGTCTTCATTATATTTTTTTTAAATAAAAAAAATAGAAAGATTTGTACTATTTTGTTTAAGTATTTCAAAGTAAATAATAATTTTGGCAAAAAAATAAATATCTGTAATTTGGTTTGTAGTTTTTTTAATAGCTTGATCATAGCTTAGATTAAAGATTTTATTATTTTGAGTTGCTGCTTAAAAGAAAGCTTTAAAATATTTATAAAAATAATAAGTTTAACGATTTATATTATAATTTGTTTTGTTGATTTCTATGAATTGTTTTTCAGCAGAAATAGCAAGTTTGTGAAGAGATTTAATTGGAGTTAAAATTTTGAATAAAGCTAAATGTTCATTATTTTTATGGAAGATTGAGAAATTTAAAGTAGGTTGAGTTCATGATGGTTGATTAGATTTGGTAGATGGGTTTGATTTATCAGAGATAGGAACTAAAAATTTTTTAAAAAATTGGTCAAAGTAATATGTAAAGAGATTTTGAAAGTTGTGTTTAGTATCAGATGGCAAAACTGTATATTTATATTCATCAGAGTTTTTACAAGTATAAACATGAAAAAGAGCAAGTTTTCTAACTAGTAAGGTATGCTCTTCAATAATGAAGAATTAAGGTAATAGCTTTTTATGCTCTTCAGTATATTTAGTTGCAGTTTGATATTTGAGAAAATTAAAAACTTTAGTTTTAATAATATTAGAAGAATGATGTTTGTAAATTTTAAAGAATTTATCAAACCAATTTTCAAGAATAACTTTATATAGTTTAAGAGAAGGTATTTGAAAAGAGTTTTTGAATTTTTTTGTATTAATATTAAAAAAAACATTAATATTTAGTTTATTGTTATTTTGTATTTAAAAAGGAGCTTTGTTGATTAAGTTGTAGTTAATATTATAATGTAAAGTAAGACAAAGTGGTTAAAGATTTAAATCTTCTGCAAATTTTTTTGTATAGATAGTTTTGTAGATAGAGTTAAGAAAGAGATGTAAACATGCAAGATTGATAACAACTTGAAGTTAATTTTGGAATGTATATAGTGGAATAGTAAAATGAGATGATGTAATTTGATATCAATTATTCTGTGAATACAGTTATAATAAATAAGCTGAGTTCTAAAAAAAATTAATGTAGTATAATTTGGAGAATATTTGTTTTCTTGAGAGAGAACACAAGGAAAATTTTTGATATTATATAGTACACATGTATAAACATGTTAAGAATAAGAAATAATAACAGTTGGTATAGGATTAGTATTAAATGAAGAAAAAACAATAATAGAATTATAAAGTTGAATAGAAAGTTGTTTAATAATAGAAAATGCAGATAGAGTATCACTAATTTTTTCAAAATATTTAGTAGAGAAAATTGGAGAGGTTTGCATATTAGAAAGATTAAGAATAGTAGATTGGGTAATTTTATAGTAGCAAGAGGTAAAATTAGTATGAAATTGATCACATAAATATATGCCAATAGTTGATTAAGTTGGAACTTTGAAGTAATGTTGTTTTTTCTTAAGATTTTCATATTGATTAGAATTAATATTTGATAGAAGAATACAAAGTGATTTGAAAGTTTCCTCATTTATACTGAGTCTATGATAACCTTTATATTTAGAGTAATAATAATTTATATCATAGGAGTTTGGTTCAGTTGTTGTAAGAGTCAGCATTTTTAGATATTTTGTTAAATAAGAAAAAATAAAAAAGTTATAAATATTTAGTTTTATAAAGATAGTAAATAAATACAGGGGTTTTAGTATAAGATGTAGCTTAATATAGATTTATATAATTTTATGTAATAAGGTATTACAAAAAATTATAATTTATAATAACTAGAGTAGTGAATATGACTAAATAATAGTCATCAGTATAGTATTGTATTGATACAAAATACAACTTTTATGTAAAATTAATTAGAACCAAATATAGAAAAGAGTAGATTGTGTATTAATAAGATTTTATTTAAGGATATATTAGTAAATCTGGTGTAAATTTAATTAAATATGAATTAAGAAGTAATCTAATATTATACGAAAAATGTGTAAAAATGAGTAAATCAGAATAAGGACAAAAGGTAAAAAAAAAAAAATTTTTATAAGAAAGTAAAATTAAATTTGACTATAATTTAGTTAATATTAGATTAAAAATCTTTGTTTAGAGCTTGTTTTAATTATAAAAGTGTATTCTATACTTTTGCTTAAAGGTATAAAGTAGATTTTAACAGTAATTTTATATAATAATTAAAATTATAAATTCTGAAGGCCAAAGGTCGTCAGTATATTTTTTTCAATGAGTTTAAAATTTAAAGACTTGAAACTTTTAAAATAAATGTAAAATTTAGTACTGAACAAGTTTACTTAAGAGCAAAAGACAAGTTAACTTAATAAAATAAATAGTTATAAACATTTTTATACAGATGAATTTTTAGTTAAGATTTATGTAAAGGATTTGCAAAAAGAGTTCAATTAGTTAATTCATTTTATATATTTTTAAATAATAATAATATTGAAACTAAGAATATAAAAACAGCTTTTTCTAATATAAATATTAATAATAAGCAAAAATATCAAATTATATCTTGTATTATTTATATATATTTTTTTTTTTGTGTTATAAGCGGCAATCTTGCCTGTCTGTCTTTTATTGAGTAATATCTAGTTATTAATGAATACA
>CAJVQA010012519.1:0-10063 GCA_910591915.1 Cetraspora pellucida
TTAACATCACTGGTCATCTCAGATGTACCAGATTATCATCCTCAACCTTAGGACTAATTTATCCTTGAGGTAAACCCTCCAGAGTTTTCTGTATCTATTTTTACAACTAATTTAGGTATTGCTATGGCAGAACCAACACTTGTGACCAGGACTAACTATTAAACTGCTATGCCCTTGTAGAGTTCACTTAGACCCTAGCATCTACTTCACAGCATAACACCGGTACTTTAGTATACCCCTGCCTTTTCTCCTACCCTTTTACCAAACTCCCAATCCAGATAGCCCATGTAGGACTATGACCAGTTCATCGGTATATCAGGTTAGTCTGATATCCTTTTTCTCTAGTTCATTCTGGTGGCCTGGTTGGTGGTACTTCTGAGACTCTCAACTCGGAGATTCTTGCCCATCTGGCTACTAGGACCGGGTACTAAACCTGGGTATTTGTTTTGTCAGGCTAGCCTTTACAATAGGGCTGTTAAAGATCTAGCTACCTCTCTATTTGGGTCTTTCCAAATAGACTTCTTGTTATCCAATTTCAACAGATTTATATAACCACAAGGACTTATCTAGTGTTTGCACCACCTGATTTGTCAGTTTGCATTCTTCTGTGTAACTTCAACATTGCCCAGATGACCCATAACCTACCAGTCATGCTAATGCAACTGCCATTACAGGTATTCTAACCCAATTATTAGTAACAGTTGCCATATTATAAATATTACATAGGTGATTATCCAAATTTTTACTATCGATGGGATTTGAACACCCAACCTATCACTTGGAGGGTTGACAACCTGACTACTTCACTAGGTCACCACACTCCATATTTACTATTATAAATTATGACTATTAAATATTAATTAGAATTTACAACAACTATATTATTATTTGCATTACTAAGAAAACTTATGTAATATGATAGAAAATTTGATCTGCTGATCTTTTCTAAAAAGTTTAACATCTAAATATATTTTTAATAATTCATAATTTAATAATATTAAGATTATATTAAGAATACTATATTTTGAATTTATTTTATATTGTTATTTATTTTAAACAAAATACATACTTTCTATATAGGCAAATAAAAAATATATATTTATTCTACATTTTAATTAAAATATACTTTTAACTTTTTTTATTTCTAGCTAGTATTAATGTACTTAATTTATGTCTTACAATATTTTCTATACTAATATAATGTAATATGACATTGTTTTTTGAACTTTCAAGAATTGGTTTATTCAATTTAGAGTTCCTATCCATTATCTGTTTATCTATTTATAAATTGGATGTTCAGAACTTAATTTATTTAGATATCCAGAGATGGGGTCCTATAGCCTAGTGGTCTAGGCACTCCTCTCTCCACAGACAAGATCGATGGTTTAATTCCAGCTAGAGGCAACTCTGTAATCTACAGAAGCATATAAATGTACACGAAGCCCTGTAGCTAAGTCCATGTGATTAAAAATCGGTATATAAGAAAGTTCCTGGAAAAAAGTTTCCTGATATGGAGAGTTGGTGCTCGATGCAAGAGAAGTGGTGAACATACCAGAAATGGAGAGAAGGCGCACTAGCGGGTGATATGATGAACATAAAAGGAAACTATGAAAAAGGAATGGACTTTTCAAAATTCAAACATTTCTGGCACCAAACCAGTTCTAGTAGATATGGGATATACTAAAATTGAATAAATCTAAGGAGTAATCTTGGTATTATAGTTAGTAAGTTTGCATCGAGGGTAAATTTGAAAGGACTATAGATACTTAGTAACATCCAATGTAGTGGTACTTAGATATAAATAGTAATTAGATAGCCCTAATCTGTCCTGTCATAATCAGGATGGTATACATTGTATATATATGCAGTTAAGTATTGAAAATCAGAAAGTTTAAATAGAGAACTCACAGGCGGGTCTCAGGTATGGCTTCTAGTGGGTAACCTATGAGCGGAACCCTTAATTAGATAATGACTAAAGTTATACATGTGACTAGTTGTATTTTCGTTAATATACCCTGTATATAATATGTAATCTTATACTACTACTAATAAAAAGTTATGCAGGCAAGACTGCCTTTAATAAAAAAAATAAAAAAAATAAAAAATTTATTCAGATATCCATTTTACTTTTGATATCCAGATAATTATTTGAATATTTATCAGATTATCCAAATATCAATATTAAATGGAATTCAGATATGGATAAATAGATAACAGATTTATTTGGATTGAAACTTTAATCCAATTTAATTTAAGATTTTATAAAAATTTTTGTATCCTAGTGGATTTTTTCTAATAATTTTAAAAGGCAAATTTGTTCACTAAAAAAATAACTTAAGGGTTGTATTTTTATATTATGAATGAATTAATTACATGTATATGAATGTGGCTTATATAACCTTAACCTTAACGAAATTATAAAATTTTTATCGATACTTGAAGGTGAACTTTCCTATATTACAATAGTAATAGTTTCATCAATCATCGAAAGTTTTATCAATTGCTAATAGTTTGTCATACATGTAATTAGACAAAACTTTTTCAAAGCTAAATGAGTTCATCAAGCTAGTGTTGGAAATCTGTTTTAAAATTTATGTACTCATGAGAACACAATTATTTAATTTAATATTCTCAAAAATATTTTTATGTTCTCAATAACAAAAATTTCTGTTGCCATTTTTTGAAATTTTCGGTAATTTGTGTTCATTCATTTTCTTTTCAGAATTTACTCATTTTCTAATTTTAACTTGATTTGTACTGTACTATATAGAGAACATATTGTTGTGTTTGGAAGATTGTGACTCTGTCGCTCCACAATTCAATATCTCGTGTAATGTATGATACGTAACATTTTCTAAAAAGGGTGTTAGATTTGGCTGGTGGGTGATTAAGGCTTTCGGTTACGGTATTAGTGTTAGTGTTTTATTATGGACGATGAAATGTATTGGGATTTGTTTATTAATAAAGCAAATGAGACATGTCGTCCCTTATGGCCATTTTGGCCTTTATTTATAATACTAAATTCGTCGCTTACAAATGCGACTTTGCACTTATTATTACTTTAAGGCGACTGAATGTTATTTTATTTATTTAAGGATCCAAAATACCATTCTCGATCACAAATGTAACTTATTACATTTCGTGTATTTTCACGTGATCGATCACGATATTCCGGTATCACAATATTTATTAAGCAATATGTTCTCAAAAAATTTTTTATAAAGAACATGCCCAAAGTAACAAATGTTCTCAAATCCGAAAGTATGTTCTCTTGAGAACATGAGAACATCAGATTTCCTACACTGCGTCAAGCATCTACCTTCGTTATAACGTAGTGGTTGTGTCAAGAAATTCTGTCCATTATAATGAAGATTCGCTATAAAGTTATATAAAACAATAATAAAATTTTAACCTGTTCCAGAGAATTACACTGTTATAACTAGATATCCGTTATAACGAGTCTTGTCTAAAGTAAGTTAAATTAATATACGACCAAATTATGAGATAAATCAAGTCTTCTAAAATCTTAGTTTAGTAAGAAAAAAAAAAACAATATTACATATTGCATATTTAGAACTAATAATACTAATTATTTATTTTATAATCAATCTTTAACAACTCCTAATAGTAAAGGTATCTGAATAATAGGTCTCTGTGTTATTATCACGAGTTACTTGAAGTGCAATATTGTAACCTTGGGAATTTTGAAGTCCATTAGGAAGTGTAACAGTATATTTGCCAGATGAAGCTGGTACATTTGATGTAGTCAAAGTTGTGGTACCGGTGGGAGTTTTAAGAAATATACTGTTAATAATAGCGTTCTGATATAGGTTGTAAACTATATTTAAATTAAAAAGTATAGAGACAAATAAATAAAAAGTAAGTTCATTGATATCAGGTTAGATATAAATTACTTACGATCAACCCATTGGACATCAAGCTGACTACCACACTAAAATTGGCAAAAAATATATATTTATAAATAAGTTTTTTTTTTTTAACTTCTAAAACCCCATACCGTAGTAATTTGTCCAGTTTTTGGTTTAGTAATAACTAATCCGAACCCCGGGTTATTGATGAGAAAAGATCCAGAATTTATGTTCATTTTATTAAAAGCAATATTAATAACATATTGAGCATCAGGGGTGACATTTGGAACGTTATAAGTAAAGGCTTGACATTTATTATTATTGTTATCGCTAAAAATGGTTAGGAAAAATTAGTTTAAAAGGCAGTTATTGGCATTACTTTTAAAAAATAACCTCGTAAGCTTTACTGCAATATTTGACTGAAACACATAAACAAAATTCAAGTTATTCCCATTAGCTTTATAAAGTGATATCGAATCAAGATGTGTTAAGTCTTTATCAGCACAGAAACGGATAACAATTTTGTAAGTAGTATTATAAGGGGTTGCTTCATCTTTTTAATAAAATAATTAACCATTAATACATTAGTTTTTACTTCCTAACTGTTACAGGAGCTGTGCCAAGAAATATATTCAATACCGGGCTTAGTGATTGTAAGACCAGAAACAGCATTAGTTTGTCGCTTGTCAATAAAATGTTGAGCGGTAATGGTAGCAAATGAAAGGGTTATTAGCGTAAATAATAGAAAAATGGAGCGAATATTAAGCATATTGACCAAAAAAAAGAATAATTATAATGTATATGAATATGGCTCTATATTCTATTGCAATAACATTCGTATTTCTGAAAAATGTGCACTATTTATGATTATACAAAAATTATAAAAATCACTGGTTTTAGTGATTAAAAATATAATAATGTCGTGTTTGAATTTAGCATCTGCTTGAGGTTGTAGCATTAAACTCCTGAAGTTAAACCTGCCCAAAATTACCAACTAATACTTACAAAAAGACCTAATTTTAGGGGCTAATTTCAGTCAGTGAAACTTCAAATAAAAATATTGAGTTTCTCTTTTCCCAGTACAGTACGAATATAGTAACAGGAGTAATTATTGTGTATTAAGAACATACATTTTCATACATTTTGACTACTTCATTTAGCAAGAAAGTAATTAATAATAATCAAGTATAAAATATAAACAAAGAATTGATAGAAAACAAATACTGTATGTTACTTTCGAATTTAAAATTTTTGACTGCATTTTATTTGATCAATTTGTGTTACAATCAGTAAGGATAAATGTGATTGCAGAATTCTCTAAATGATTAAAGTATAAACCAATTAGACTTCTCTAAATGCATTGTGACAGGATCATATGTGAAAATTTATATAAACGTGCATTTCGAGATGTATTCTATTTAAGGAGGTAAAATCTGTAAGCATTATATTAGTTGAGCCCAAGTGAAGACATACATTTAGGGGGTTTTATAGATATGTATCTGTGGGCTGTATCTATATATGGTTTATTTTTTGAACCCGTTTTATCACAGGGCGCTGTGGGGCACACTTGTATCTATATATGTTTTGAATAGTTGTTGATTATTTTATTTGTACCTAAACAGATTGTCATATATTCACATTATTTATTTGGTATAAATTTAAACCTTAATGTAAAAAGGTTATTTAAATGATGCAAAATTCTATTACTTTATATATTTGGGACAAAAAAGCCCTTGTATTTAGAGAAATTTTTATTAAGAATTTTACTTAGACAATGTGTTCTTAAAGAGGGGTAATTGACGGTATATTAACATAAAACCACCATATGGAAATGATATCCGGTCAGATACACGGATTCGGATGCACTTTTTCCTCTCCGTATAACTATAAATTTTATTGTATTCTATTCTGGAATCATTGTATCCAATTCCTGATATTCGTTACATTTCATTTCTGGTATTTTTTATTTGATTGAATAATTTGGTTCATATACACAAATGCAGTTCATAAAACTTGTCTCACTGTATCTCTGCAAAAATTAAACGAATGCATTAAAAACAAGTTATGCACCTGTTCATGCACTGGGAGCTAGAGGTTGGAACCGGTTTTAATAATTCGGGTTTATCACATGAATTTTGTGATATTTAGAATTTATTAAAATTTAATTGGATAAATTCCAAAATATCACAAAATTCACGTGATAAACCCGAATTATTAAAACTGGTTCCAACCTCTACTGGGAGCTTTTACGTATGTCATTACCTTAAGACATTTCAGCAGCCAACCAAAATTTTAGATCAGGTGTATCAAACCTTCAATGTGCTGAAAAAGGTTAATCCGCAAATTTTTTAACCTAATATAATAACGAATACTGTTCTTAATTTAACAGCAAATCTTTTTAGTAAAATCTTTGGGTTAGTGATGCTAAAGCTCTAATAAAGTTTAAATTGACTGACACCAATTAATGTTAATAAAATTTAAATTCTGAATAGAAAATTTAACAATATAAGGAGTGTCTATTAATGATGTGCCACATATAGAGATGGTCAAATCGCAGTTTTGCCAAAAATCCCGCGCTGGATTGGATCACAAATTTGCGACTTTTTTATTTTTTTGTATCTAATAAACAAACTACACAGAATTATTATTGAAAATCAATTTCTTATTCAAATTAGTTGCTTCTTATAAATCTTATTTATTATAAATAAAGTAGTTGCATGACGTAGTCATGCTAGGAACCAGGAACGAAAACAAATATAGTAGTTAACATTAAGATATTGCGATGCATTTGATATACACTACCGGGCAGTTAGCTAATTAAACAAAAGTTCACAAGGCATCGTATAATAAATTATCAGGTTATCCGAAAAATTATTTTGCTATTGCCTTTGATGATCATTGATTATCATTTAATTAACCCAATAAAAATCCTATAAAAAAAAAAATGAAATACGTTAAATGGGTAATTATTTTCGAACCCGGGCCAATTTTATATACAATGTAATAACATTTCGGTCTGGATTCGAAAATAATTACCCAAATAGACAATTAATCAGTATCGGGTTATCAATTTTTGAGTCTAAAATTCTTTTTTTCTATTGCTAGTATCGCAACTATGACATCGCTTACGTTTGCATTTTTTGTTTTCAAATTATACTTCACATAAAAAATCTGGGACAGGTTAAGCGTATCTCCGAATTATAAACCTGACATTCAGTTAAAATATTATAGCGATAATATAAATTTCGACAATATAAGTTAGGTTTATATAATTTAGCGCATGTGCGTTGTAACGCACCCACCTGATCAACCAATTAGATCGTAAGATCAGGTGTAACGTGAAATCGAAAGAAAATACCGATTTTTCTAAAAATCGCTTGTAGTTCAAAATTTTGCTTATGAAATCACTTTTCGCGTTCTAATAAAAAAAAATTCCTTGCAAAATTGATATTAAAATCGTTTTTATTATTAGTTAATCCTGATCTATCTTAACGCTGGCCCTTACCCTAAATTAATGCGCCAATTTGGTTTGATTTCATGTTACACCTAATCTTATGGGTGCGTTACAACGCATATGCGCAAAATGATTAAATTTCAAGCATATAATAGTTGATACAATATAATATTTAAATGCATATGCAATCGAAACTTTTTACAAATATAGAAAATACACATGAAAGAAAATAAAACTATTTGACGTTAATTTTCTTTATTCGCTTTAATGTTGCACAATAAGTTGTGGTTTTTTTGATGGATTTTCTTTTTTTACAGGCTTGCATTTCTTAAGGATCTGCATTTTCAAGTTCATTTAATGACTGTCGTACCGGAAATGCTCCTTTTTTTTTTACCTTTGTTAACCATTTTGTTCTACATTGAGATGAGGCTGCCTGAACAGGAATTTGTTTTCTACTGTGAATTCATCTATTATTTAAATAAAGAATGGTAAGTAAATTTCCTGTTGATATATTACATGTTTTTCTATAATTTTGAATAAAAGTTTCTAATGCAGTTTTAATTTGTGAATTCACTATTATATCTTCATTAGCCTCTTTTATAAAATAATTTGATATCTTTAGCTTCTGGATTATTTTTACTGCTGTATTGTATTTTGATATATAAAATTAAATTTAATAAAAACAATATTTACATATGTTATAAAATATATCTATAATTTGTGGATTTATTATTAATAGTTTTTGTATTATTAATTATTTCATTACTTGAATTTGGAATTATTTTTTGGTTATTAATATTATTACTTGAATTTGAAATTGTTTCTTGATAATCAATATTATTATTTAAATTTGGAATCATTCCTTGATCATTAATATTATTAATTTCATTAGAATAATTATGCATTTGTTTTGTATTTGAATGTAATGATACATAAAATGGTTTGTCTTTTGAAATGTAACCTAAATTATATAGTAATTGAAGTTAATTGATTTTATTTGCTAATAATACAAAAAAAATTTACTACATACAATATATGATAATTTAGTTTTATTATCTAGTAAAAGAGCTGTCAAACAATTTAAAAAACTTTGATGGTATTTTACTACTACTGCTGCTTAATGTTTACAAGAAGCTTCTGAAGAACCTTTTAAGCATGTACATGTTTCAATATTTGAATCCACTATATAAAAAGTATTAAATTTAGTTTCATTTGCTACTTTATAAATTTTTTCAAATCTTATTTCATTTATTAAATCAAAGTTAATTTTATTCCATTTAGAACATAGAAATTATTTTGTAATAATTAAATGACGTAGATACTGATATGCAATACTTAATAGTCTTTTTTTATAAAAGCATTTCATTTTATTTATACCAAAATAAAATATTTGAACTATATTATATACTTGGGTATGACTAAATACAATGTTTTTAAGTAACTCAAAACTTCTTTTACATAGTTATTTGTGTAATTATTTTGCATTAATAAATTATTTTGAAAAGCAATTTCTTAGACTTTTTGTTTTCTCAAATAAAATTAAAATGTTGTACTAGTTTTTGATATTTTATAAAATATTATTAAATAAATAAATTATATTCTTTTTCTATTTCTTCTTTTGAAGAAATATATGTTTTTTTATTTACTGTATAATTAGAATTTGATCTTCTTTAATAATTAAATGGTTTGAATTCTATAACTATCTTCAAAATATCTAGAGCATATGAAATATATAAAAAAATTCAGTTTGTTGTTAACTAACAAAGTTGTAATGCATTATGAATAGGATTTAAATTATCAGTAATAATAGATACTGGTCTAATTTCTGGATTGCAATTAAAAAATGATTCAGTAATAAAATTATTTTTAACAAATTAATTGCATACTCAATAGTAATTTTAGTTTTTTCAGAAGTAAAAAAATACCTAATAGCAAACTATCTGCTATATAACTTATATAAGAAGAAATATTGATTTATTAAGTGAATCAAAACTGGTTAATGTATCAAAATTACATAATTCTTTGGCTTGACAGATTTTTTTATAAACTCTTCTTATAAGCTCAGTAATAATATATAAAATAAAAGCTAAATCTTTCTGAAAATTATATTCTTATAAATAAGTTTTTCTTTTACCAACTTTGTTATATATATTAATCTCTTATTTAAGTTATAAAAACATTGCAGAATCATTTTATTCTTCATATTACTCAGATTTAAATATATAGTATAATCTAGAAATATACAAATAATTAGAATTAATTGCATAATTAGCTAATATTGTAACTAATTCTTTACTAGTATTTGCACTTAAATATAAATTATACTGACAAGAATGCTAACAGATGCTACATTATATTTATTATAAAATAATTGATAAATTTTTTCTTTTGTATTATTATTTACTAGTTTAAATTTAAATGTTTTTGCTAAATTTGTAATATGATTATATATATAATTAATATAATTTCTAAAAAATACATTTGTTTTAAATGTGAACACTTAATTCACATTTTTAAAGAAGTTTTATAATGAATTAGGCTAGCTGCGCGACATGTGATGTCATGCAGGACCAGTATGATCAGGTATTTATAAACTATTTTTATTATGAATTTACTATTTGTGTGATGTTTGATCATTGAAATTTTTTATATTCATGATGATCATATTTGTAAAGTTTGCAAAATACAATATTGAATAAATTTATTATAATTTATTCATTTTTTTGCATGTCATACTAGG
>CAJVQA010012520.1:0-10062 GCA_910591915.1 Cetraspora pellucida
TGTATATACTTGAATAATGATATATTACCCAATAAAGACAAACAGGCAAGATTGCCACTTTAAAATAAAAAAATAAATAAATAAATAAATAAAAAAACAATAACAAACAAATAACCAACAACAACAGCCAATACAAACTAATACTGCTAACAATTAACAAAAAATTAAAGCCAACCTAACATTTAACTGGCTTGCTAATTTCCTAATCTTTAACAATATGAAAAACAAATTATAACTTCAAACAAAATTTTCAATTTTCTTAAATTTTATTTATATAATTTCTATCCTAGCAAAGAAATCAAATCTAAAACTTCTAAACAAAAAGCTCTTAAAGTCAGTTTTTATTACATCATTCACAAAATGACAAAAGACAGATCTGAATTTCTTACTGAATTTATCTAAAAAATAAATCCCAATACTGACAAAGCAATTACCATTACTTTTAATATACTTGAAGAGACTTTTAAAAAACTTATTCTAGCATTTACAACAATTCTTTTTACAAAACTCAACTACTCTTAAATCTTTGTCTTTTTAGCTACTATTACTCCATATACCAACCAAAACTGTCTTTAACTCTGCATTAACTTAGCTCGAATTTATTTATATCTTTTAAACAACTATCAAGCAATTAATTATATCAAATTTGCTGAAGACTTCCAACTCTAACCTAAAAGATTTAATATCATATTAAAAGTATCTGAGTTTGACAAAAAAAAACAATATGTTATAATTAGATCTAATAATAAATTCAATATTTATCTCAATTTTAATATTCCAAAAATGCTTTTTTATCAGAAACTTAATATTCCATTTTTTGCAAACTCTTTAAACCATTTAAAACAATGGTTCAAACAATTCTTTCTAACATACAATTGACAATTCACCCAAACACTTGATGAAACTTAAGTATTTAACTCTTTAAAATATCAAATTCACAAAAATTATTCTTTTATCTTAAAGAAACCCTACCTACAGAAATACAATTTTCAATAACCTCATAATTTATTAGAGTGTCAAAATGAAACTATAAAACTAGCCAACTTTTATATTCTTATTTGTAAGGAAGAAACTTGTTCTTATTTAAAAAAAACAGAACCCAAAAACAAAGGAAAAGAACCAGAAAATACAAACCCATCTACCACAACTTCTCAATCTTAACTTCAATACAACTTTTTACAATTATTAAATAACATCTTTAAACAATCATATGCAGACTTTTCAAAACAAGAAAATGTAATCTGAAAACAACCTGAAATTGACCCATCTATATTCTATAAAAATAGTAAACATAAAGCATTCTTTAACAAATAAATCCCCACCTCTCTTCTTTATAAGCTCACAACAGAAATAAAAAAATCTGCTTACAAAATTAACAATGTTTCAACTAATTCCAAACATCACAACTACTATTTTTATTTATACCTAAATTTATATCAAAATATTGCAGCACAAAACCATCATATTGACAAACTTGACAAACAAAAAGCAGTAGAACTTATTACCTCTAAACCTACTTGTATTGAACTATTAGCAAAAGTTTTAGCATTCTTTAATTTTATTAACAAATTACTAACATATTCACAAATCAATACCTACTACCAAGAAACAGTCTATTCAGAGGCAAACAAAATATTACAAAAAAAATTTAAAATGTTTTACTTAATACCATCCTTAATTAAAGAATCTCTCTCCCTTAAGAAAACCCTTTTTTAATAAATCTGTCTTCTACTACCTCTATAGATGCAGCTGCCATCTTGCCAAAAAATACATTCCTAGTTATTAATAAGGAAAATAATATAAGTGGGCAGGCAGTAAAGCCCATTTACATGAAGAATCAAATTAATAATGGTCAGACCAAATGTATAGAACAGACTATGGCAACCTTTACAACTATACAAGTTGAGCTTTAAACAGTAAACAACTCTGTAAAAGACAAATCAACATTCCAAATTTCTGTTTTCAACATTCCATCTTTTGCAGAAACAAACACATGCTATAACAAATTTCTATTATTATATAATCTATCTACTATATACTACTATATAACATTTGGAGAATTCCTATCCTATCTTTAAAAACATTCTTTCAAATATAGTTTTAAAATATCTATCAACCAAAACAAAACTGAACTACATATATATACTGACCTCTCAGATTCTATTCTTTTTGAACACTATCTTATTTAACCTTTTTAATATGAATTTTATAAGCATTTACCTTTGCTAACAATACCAAATAGCACTTCATCCTATACTAACCCACCTTTACTTGACCAACTGTTTTTTAATAACTCATCTTTAGCACTCTCATCTACTAATCTATTATTTATTTTTAATTCTAATTATTCTTTTTGCTTTCACTCCAATAATTATGCCTAATCGGCTTCACAAATACTAATATCTGATACACCTACACCTATCTTATATAAACTACTTTACTTATCAATATGCATATATAATATATAAGAATACAATAATAACTTAAAATAACAAATATGGAAGGACTACTGTTTATTTCATAATATTAATATTGTTAGCATTACAGAAACCCAAATCTCACAAAACAATGCATATGATAAATTTTCAAGATTTCAACACTTTATCTATTATTGGTCATGTATCAATAGTTGTAAAGCTGGAACAGCTATCATAATCCAAAAGCATCTTAAACCACATATTTACAAAACAATTAATCTATCTTAATATGCTATTGCAATTGACCTTTTTTTTAAGCATAACTTTAAATTTCACATTATATCAGTTTATTTATCTTGTAATGACCTTCAACTTAGACTTCTTATTCAAAACAACATTATACAATGGATTCAAGAAGCAAACACTAATAATATACAACCAATTGTTATAGGTAACTTTAATGTCTTTGACAAATTATAATCATCATCTATTAAACTCAAACTAATTCATTTTCTTCAATACAACAATATGTATAAATGTATAACTTAGTAAAACACACATAATTTTTGTCTTCTACCTGGCATAGTAGCAGATATAGCAGCTGAATTGACTATATCTGGGCCAATTACTCTATTATCTGATATCTAATTTTCTATTACACAGATGATGCCAACTAAAGTACACTTAGTGATCATAATATACTTATATTATTCTAAAAATTTCTCTATGTAATTACTAGTAACTGACAATTAGCAACCAAAACTAAGCAAAGAATATTTGTCTATAAACAAATAAATTAAAACCTTTGGCAAAACTTCTCTGACCAAGTTACATCCAATCTTAAAAACAACAATGCCCTTTTTACAACTAATACTACAAAATTACTTGAAGCCTCTTGGCATAAAATTCAAACTAGTATTATTTTAGCTACTCTTCAACATATTCCAAATAAAAAATTTACTGTTCATAACTTTCAACACATCTTTTCTTCCAAGGCATCGAAATTACACTTAGAATTTAAAAAACTAGGTAATATTATTAGACAAGTCAAGGCTTCAATTTGGAACCACACTTCTGTATTTGTATTTTACAACCTAAACATTTACCAACTCAACTCTTTTTAGCATCTCAATATATTAGAACTGCTTCAGGATCCTAACCTTTTATCTGACTGGATATCTGCAATCAACACTAAATAGAAAACACTCTATCATGCTAGAAACTTGAAAAATAATAAAAATATAAAAAAACAAATTAATAACAACATAACTAAAAGATACACTAAACTTCAAAATAGTCTAATATCAATGATTAATAGTATACTTAATTAACACAAAGATACTGTTAAGTTTGACAATATTAAAGAACCTAATAATGTTATTATTGAACTATTACTTATCAAACAGCATATTCAACAACATTTTGATGATTGGACAGCTTTTTAAACCATCCAATCACAATTATTTAACACAATATGGCAACATGAATATTAATCTAAACCTAATCTTGATTCTACATAGTATCAACTAGCACTTAAAAAATTCTTCACTATAGAAGTTCTTGAAGTTATTAATCAACTTCCTAGTAACAAAATATATAAACCATCAGGCATCAGCTATAAGATGCTCAAACATGCTGGAACAGCATTCCTTGATACAATTACAGCTCTTTTTAACTGCTATCTTACATCTGGTCAAATTCCAAATCAATAAAAAGAAGAATTTTTTCTATTTCTAAAAAATCTATCTTTGATGGCAATTTAACCAACATCAGACCTATTAGTCTACTTAAACATGTCAAAAAACTTTACACAAAACTTCTTACCAATCAGCTTAATTACATTTTTACTCATCATAAAATCCTATTATCTTTTAACTACATAGCTTTACCTGGTAATAGCACAGCTATTCTATACATATACTTAACAATGTTATTAAAGAAGCTTTTTGTAACTCAAAACAATTCTGGCTTTTATTTTAGGATATAAGTAAGGCCTATGATTCTGTAAAGCTTACACTCTTAACTAAATCTTTAACATGCTTACAAATGGCATCTAATCTTATTAACATTCTCACTAACTTGCTTACTAATTGATACAATCAAGTTATTACAAATTTAGGACTCACTAATTTCTACAATTTCAGAAGTAACATTGACCAAGAAGAAACTATTACTCCACTATTCTGGAGAATTTACTATAATCTTCTCATAACCAAAATAGCTTTAGACTTTTCAGGATACACTTTGGCTACAAGAGAATACTAGTCTGCTTCAACTAAAGTTTCAACAACTTCAAACCGCTGTATCCATACTAGCATATATACTTTATAAGAAGTTTTGTTTAAAAATACCAAATAAAAAGATAGTACAATCTTTAATAGTATATTAGTAAAAATTATTATCTAAAAATAAAAAACTTAGATTAAATAATTTATATAGGCAAGAACTCTAGATAAAAGGTTCACCAATTTGACTACTAGTTAAACTAAACATGAAGTTACATCATGTTGAGCTAACTGGTCTAGAAGTATAGAAGAATTTGTAAAAGCATACAAGATACTGGTAAGGTTGTAAAGAAGAGTACTAGGATTGTATAAACTCTACAAGAATATAGCAGTTTAAGAATTACACTAACTGCAAGTATTGATCTCAACTATAGTAATACTGAATTAGCTAAAAATTGGGTAATAGAAGGCTTTAATAGGTTTAGTACAAGGTCAAAGATTCTTTATATAAGTAAACTGTTTTAAAAACTTAGTGATTATAGTATATTTTTATTAGTAAAAATCTAGATAGTTGGTAGAGTAAGTAGATAAGTAGATAAAGAAAATAGAATATTTAAATAAAAAATTTACAAGCAGGTTCTAGATATGACAACTAGTATAAAATTTTTAAATAAACTACTTAAATTAGATAATGACTAAAGTTATATAAGTAATTAGTTGGATACTCTTTTTATAGTTGCTTTTTGTAGCTGTTGTAATACAATAACAAAGTTAAAATATACTATTAATAAAAGACTAAGTTGCAAGTATTCATTTTTAATATTAAATAAAAAAGATTAAGGTTATAACTATATGGATTTTTAAGATATTTAGTATTAATATTTATAGAGTTGTTTCTAATTATTATAAAATTAAAAACTATTGATTAAACAAAATATTTGTATTTGTATAATCATTAAGTCAAGAATGTAATAAGATTAGATATATAATCAGATTTAGTAGGATTTATAATAAAGAGATATTTGTTAGCAAAGTTAGAAACAATAAAGATAACTGTAAAGATAAGTCTTAATAAGATTTTTTGATACTACAGACTAGAGACTTTGTAAAGAAATTTTTGCTTATCTGGACAAGACTTGGGAACCTTATATAGTAGAAAGGATGGCTAGCAAAAAAACAGCACTTACAAAATGTTTTATCTCCTGCTAGTATTATTCAAATACAGTAACTGTTAACTGCTTTATAGCAGATTGGTTAAGAAAACAAGTTTTGCATGCACACCACTAAACTAACTGTAACAAGTCTTTAAATATATTCTTAAATACAAAGCAAAAACTACAATTATTGTTTCTATTTGGAAATTGGTATCATGGTAACTAATTTTCTTAAAATATAAAAAAAAATTGTTAATACTACTAGATACAAAAATTATATTTTATTCAGTTCTCAGTAATTACATAGAACCTTTAAAGAATCTATACTGAAGATTTATGATAATACATCTACACTTTTGAGAAAACTATTACAATAGACTAACAATTTTCTCTAACTACAGTTACCATATGAGTGATAAAAAAAAAAAACCTGTAAATTATTATACTCATTAAGTATGATGATTTATAAGTTTTCTTTTTTTATTACTCATATGATCAAGACTACAAAAAATTTGGAAAAAATTTGTAGAGTTCTGCTAATTGCATAAAATAAGCTACCTACTAGTTACAAAAAAATGCAATATTAGATTATTTTGTATAGATAGCAGAAATACAAAGAATAATCAAACTATTTCTAACACTTTTAGTAATCACATAGGATATGAATGTTATGAGTTTGAGAACTCTACCAAACACTATAATGTGAAGAAACTTATATGTTATTTAAAAAACTAGCAATCAGAAATCATGAAGCATCTTGACCAAGAGACTTCTTTTTTGTAAAAACACTAAAAAATATCTAAACAATCTTTTATAAAACTTATTACTATTTATATTAGCAAGAGACTGCACAATAATAGCTATTGGGCTATGAACTATAAAATGAGTTAGTAAATTAGTAAACCTTACAATGGCTAATCTGAAACAAGAAAATAAATTACTTTAGGTTTGAATTAACTATTCAAAAACAGATCAAAAAGTCAAATAAAATTTATAGCAATCAAACTAATAAAATCAAACTATTATTTAGTGAAAATCTAGAATAATTATAAAAAACTCCAGTTACAAATTTTCAGATACAGGACCAGTATTTTATTATTTGTAAATAGAAAGTTTTTAGTAAGAGTTATTAGTATAATAGTAAAGAGAGCAGTAAAACATATAAAATTATAAGATAAATATTCAAGTCATAGTTTAAGAATCAGAGATGCAACAGCTGTCATAAAGGTAAGTTTGTCAATACTATAAATTATGTTAATAAAAGAATAACTTTCCAAGACAGTACTGATCTATTTATAATTAATTGTGATAACCCAAATAAGAACATCAGAAAAAATAAGGTTTTAAACTTAGATAAGGCAATACAAATAGGCAAGGCAAATGTGTCATTATCTGTATAGAAAATAATAAGTAATATCTGCATTATTCTAGAAACTTCACACTAATTCAATAAATAAAGTTGTAATATTTAAAATTAAATAAAAATATGAAAGAGATTGTAACATAGTCACAAGAGTGAATATTTTCATAAGAGTTAAGTTCATCTATTATAGGCATATGATTTGGTATATAAAATACTATTTAATAAGAATTTTTTGAATTAGGTTAGTTATGCTTTTTCTCTGCTACTGACCAAAAATCTTGTTTTCTGGTTCTCTGTAAACCCTCTCTTCCTTCTTTTGAATTGAGAACATAATATTCTAATTGATCTTCAGTTCTAAGTTAAAATTTTTTTTTTTTTTTACTGAAGATAAAAGAAAAAACATTACTCATATAAGAATATTCCAATAAAGAGTTATGAAAAAAAAACCAAATATGTTACCAGTAACTAGGAAATGTTTTATAACAATTACTGTAGAATGTGTCACCAGTAATTACAAAAACAAAAAAAGAAAAAAATATTCAAATAGGATTCAAATTATGCTTTAATGTGCTAAAAAATGTATAGACTGTTAAATATACCATTAAATAAGCAACTTGTATTGCCCGTTCCTCTGCACAACTGAAAGTAAGTCTCAATAGCATACTGACATAGAAAGGAACAAAACACAGCAAGTTTAAATGTTTTAATGCAGACATGTTTACAGCTAATGTAATTATCATGAACAGACTGTCTTATGTTTAACGTAGGTATTACAAGTGAGCAGCTGGCACTATCCCATACTACATACTAATTCAATAAATAAAGTTGTAACACTTAGAATCGAGTGAAAATATGAGTCAATGACCGCCAATAGCCGACCGATAACCGACCGTGACTGACCGGACCCACCCCTAAACACAGAACCATTACACAATTCATAAAAGGCCAATATAAGTATGTGATCCACAAAGTCATCTGATCTCACAATTCGATGACAAGCTACTCATAAAAAAATTCAATTTTTTTTTGTCAATAACATCTCATCAACGATAATGATAGTAATTGAAAGGTATTAAACATTGATTATTCGTTTTTAATTACTAAGAAAGCTTATGCTCCAGAATAAGGATGGGCTCGGTTACGGTTATAATCATTTAGCGCAGTTATTAACCGTAACTGATACTAGTGCTGACATAACCGATGACGATCAGCGTTTTAAATGTAACTTTCACACACTCATTTTTTTCTCACACCAGCACGGTGGCATGTGAATACGTACGCCGTGTCAGTATTATCTTAACTCCTACTAGATCCATTACTTATCTAATAAAGGATTTTTAAAAATCAGCAGCATAGCGAATATTCCTAATAAGGTATATACATTTGGCGCAAATTATCACAATCATACGGTGTTACTGTCAATAAATAAGGCCATTTGACGTTGATTCTTCGATTAACGTCAACTTTTGAGCTCGGGGGGATAACAAAAAAAAAAAAATAAAAAAAAAATTAAACAGCCCAATCACAAGACAATTACTGGATGAGATATGATTGGATAACAATATCTCAATGCTGTGATTGGCTTGTTCGTTTTTGAGGGGGGGTCACATTAACCGAAGAATCAACTTCAAATGGCCTAATATTAACTCCTACCCTAAATAGAAAAAAACTTGTGCGCACATAATTATAATATTTCCAAACCAGGAACAAAATATAAACTTCAAAAAAGTTGAACGGAACCATCCCTCTCACATTTTCGTACTGGTATAAGACGTTATGATGAAATGATCTTCAAAAATCAGCCAATAAAGAGTCTCAAAGTCTGTCTTAAATACATTCGTACTGGCAGATCTTGAATGAATGCTCTTTCATACTAAATAAATTATAATTATATAATCATGATTATCATTTACTAATATACATTGTAATAAAGTACATACTAGTTACGGCATAAGTTACGGCAAAAAGTTACAGCATACAATACAAGTCACGGCATATTACATTAGTTGCGACGCAAGTTTCATTATCCAACAAACTCTTATGATCATAAAGTTATTTCTATTTGTTATTTTTTTCATATTTTACGAAATAATCACGAGTATTCGAATTAAAACTCAGCCGACAACTCTCTACCAATCATCTATGTCGAAAATATTTGGTATATAATCAGTCGTTGGCCGCTATGCGGCTAATAACCAAAAACTTATCCGTTAAGAATTTTGTCAATTAATGGTATTATTTGGAAAATTTTGTTAGATATGTTCTGCCGCGACAACGGCCAATAGCAACTAACAAATCTTCGACAGCTAAACGGCTACACACCTAGTAACGTCATTATTCTGCAAATTATCCTTCTGTCCTGTCTAGACAGTCTGCATATGACTCTTATGTCATTGCGATCGTCTGAAAGATAATATTTTTTTTACAAAATCATTCCGCTAGTACATGTTATGATTATAATCCCACACCATTTTTATTATAACATGTACTAGCGGAATGATCTGGTATTGTAAAATAATATTTTTATATGCTGCACACCGGGTGACGGTTCCTCCTGTTCCGATACTGTACTTGAGATCTTATCTTCCATTCTTGGTTTAGTGCGATACTATCTTATTACCATAATCATTTTTACTTAATATTGTATATATATAATTATTGTTACCAAAAAAAGTATTTATTTGTATAGCATAGATAATAAACCTGTAATATTAAAGCTAATCGCTTTGTTGAATTTTTGAAACATGAAAACCAACTTAATATTGTACATTATAACTATTATTACAAACCAAAGTATTTATTTGTATTGCATAGATAATAAACCAATAATATTAAAGCTAATCGCTTTGTTGAATTTTTGAAACATGAAAACCAACTTAATATTGTACATTATAACTATTATT
>CAJVQA010012521.1:0-10062 GCA_910591915.1 Cetraspora pellucida
TTTCATAAAGTTTAATATATTAACTATATCATTTTCTGTAGTTTGGCTTTTTGGAAAGTTTGGTTCAAATGATCGTCGGAAAGAGTTGTTTTAAGTTTATTAATATTGACTTATCTAAATTTGGATAGTTAAAATATAATTAAAAGAGATATTATATTTGATCCAAAAAATAATTTATATATTAATTTTTCTAATAATATAACTAATAGCTGTACATGTGTTGAAGTTTAAGTATGCTTGATCAGATAGTTTATATAAATATAAATATGTATATATTTGGCAATTGTATTTAGTTTGTCTATTATTATTAGCTTGAGTTAGATGTTTAGAGAAACAAGATTTAAGGCCTTGTTAATTTTTTTAATTTGAAAAATTTTATATAATATGATTTTCAGAATAGTTTATAATATAGTTTATTGATTTCAAAAAATATTTTAATTGTGGTTTGTAATACTAATTTGTAATAAATATTAGGATTTTAAATTATTTAAATTAGAGATTTAAATATAAGTCCTTTAAGTATAACATTAAAATAGAATGAACTGTCATTGAATGGTATATAATGAAACATTTTATGGCTTTAAATTTTTTGAATAAGTTTTTCTTGTTAAGAATTAAAGAAGTTTAAATTGCTTTGGCTAATGTACTTAACAATGATATCTTGTATAATATTAATAAGTAGTATAGGATTAAAACATATTTGCCAATGTGTTGAAGTATCAGGTAGGTTGTAGTAAAAGCAGTTTGTGTTATAAAATATATATAAGTATGTTTTATAACAAAGAAAATATATATGTAGTTTATTTGTAAAATTTTGATTTTAAAGAACTTAAGATGATTAAATTTAAAATTGATTATATTATATGTAGGTTTTTGCTTATAGTTAAAATATAACTAAGTAGACCTTTAATCTATTTTTAAAATAAGTTAGTTCCATACTTGGTTGCATTTTTGAGATGATTACATTGTCAAAATGTAGGCTTTGCAGATATTTTTAATAAAAGTTCTAGTAAGATATTCTATAAAATGTTAGTTCTAAAACAGCATATAGTATGAATTATAAATATTGGTATAGTTGAAGTATAGATTAGGAAAAAGGTTATGTTTGTTAGCAAAAAAGTTAGTAAGATTATTCAAATCATTGTCAGTATGAGCTTGTATTTTATGAAGATTGATCTGTAAATTGTAGAATTTAATGATATTTATTAAAATATATTATATAAGCAATGCATTAAATTTGAAGAGTTTGTTAGAATTAGAAAGTATAGTATAGATATTAAAGTATTTAGTAATAATAGATTGGAAATCTGTATAGATGCTAATTATTGTATTTTATGATAGAGATAGCTGAAAGAATAGTTATAAATTTTGCTTTGTAAGATGATAATCAAAAGTGTATCTTGGCTAAAAATTTGTATATAATTTGATTATTGTTATTGACCTGAACCTAGCTAATACTCATTGTAGATTGGTTAGTTCTAATGTTAATTACTAAGTTATTAGTATAAAAGTTGAATTGTGATTAAGAGCTATTGAAAATCAAATATTATTCAAATGTATTTATTATTTTATTAGATTTAAATATTTCAATATATAAAAGTTAGAAATTAAGATTATTAAAGCTAAAGGAATTAATAGTGAATGTTTAATAGTTATTAAATGAATAAGGTCTATATAGTTAATATTGAAGTTTACTGAATTAGAGTTAACTCTTTCTAGAAGTTAGGAAGAGATAATAACAAATACATTAATTATATATAAATTTTAGATTTTGTTAAACTTTAAATAATAGCTTAAACAGAATAAGTATTAGATTAGTAAAAGGTAATAATAGTCAGAATGATTTATGTTAATATTTGTTTTTAAATATGTAATAGATATTTGGCTAGTATTTTTAAAATGTTTGTAGATTTTATAAAAATAATCTTATTATCAGTATATGTAAGTAACTAAGATTTGAATTTTTTAGAAATATGTTGTAAGTTATATACAAATAGATTATATTCTGGCTTTTGGTATTGTAGAAGAAGGATTCTGTAACTATTGTAAGCCATTATAGTATTTTCCAAATAGATAAACTATAATGGTTTTTAGTTTTTAGATAAGTATAACAGTTATAGTAAAAGGTATTTCTATTTAAGTAATATAGTATTGTTAGTTGTATAAAGCTGTTTGAGATATAAAATATTGAGATTTTTAATTTGTTTTTTAAAGCTAATATATGGTAGATGTTGAGATAGAATTAATTTTAATAATTGAAGATTGTATGTTATAGTGTTTGGTTAAAAGATATTAAAGTTAGTTATTATAAATATATATATATATATATATTTTAGTATTAAAGTGAGGCCTTGCTCATATCTTTATTAATAATTTTAACTGTATATTTTAATACAAAAGTACTGAAATAAACCAAGGTTGTTTGTAACAAAATAAAAATTATATACAAGAATAAGAGCTCAGACTAGTTTATCTGTGACCTAAACCAACTATGATGATCAAGACTCATTTAGATTTGAAGTGTTAATATATAATTAGATGAAATATTGTATTTAATCCAGAAAATTGACCAGATATTAAGTTTTCTAATTATTTGACCAATTGGTAGACATATGTTGGATTATAAATGAAGTTAATCTGCAATGCCACATAGGCATGAGTATGTGTAGACTTGGTAATGTTGTTTAAAAGCTCTATGATTTTGATGTTATATATTAGTACTATTAATATTATTTTGGTATCTTGATGGAATTTGGTTATGTTTTTTCTAATTAGAAAATTCAATGTAGTATGGTTTCCAAATTAGTTTATAGATTTGTTTATTAATATATAGAAGTATTTGAATTACTATTTGTGAAGCTAATTATAAAAATATATTAAAATTATGAATAACTTCAATGAGCAATTTGATATAAGTTCTTTAAATGTAATGTCTATAAAATGTAGGTTGTGTTAAAATAATATGTGATTAAAGCATAGATGATGGCATATATTAGAACCTAGTTCTTGAAATTAGAAAGGTAATAAGCCCAGTTCAGTCTTGGAAAGTATTTGGTTAACAGATATATAAATGATAGTAAAAAGAGTATTATGTGTGTTAGAACATGTGCACCAGTGTATAGATAAGTTAGGAAGATTGTATTTGAAGCAATTAAAATTGGTAATAATATGAGAATATCTGTTATAATTATAGATATATTTAAATATATTAATATGAAATTGAATTATTTTAAAATTTAAAGTATGTCTGTTAAGACAAGAGATAATAAAATTGTAGTATTAAAATATATTAATAGTAGATTATAAGTTGTTTTAAAGCTATTGAAATCTAATACAAGTTGAGATTCCTAGCAAGTTTGGGTTGTTGATTAGTAATAAAAAGTTAGTAATATAGTATTAAAGTTGAATATCTTATATATTGTAAATATTATACAAGTATAGATTAAGTATAGTATTATTGAGATAAAGATAAATTTAGCATTTGTTCTAGTTCTTGTTTTATTTCTATTATCTAAAGTATATTATTTATATAATTTAGTACAAATGTAGATACATAAAAACTTTAAGATTTAGATATAAGAAAATATATATAACTTTAATTACAGTTATTTCTAATTATAAAATTTTGATTTGATAGTACATCTTGGTATTTAATATTTGGATAAGTTAAAAAAAAAGAAGATTATATATCAACTTGTCAGATATTGAAACTTATTTAAATTGCAGTAAAACTAGAATTAAGTAAAGTTGTTCAAAATAGTAATAAAATATTTATAGATATTTGAAAGATAATAATCAAATTATAAAAATTTAGCTGTTTTATTTTGAGCAAGATAACTATTAGATCAGACATAAAATTGAAATATAATATAGTAATTATCAAATGCAGATTCAAAATTAAGCAGCTTTTATATCACTTTTTGTTATTGCAGAAAAAAATAATTATATGTAATTAGTAACATATTTTTTAAGTTATTTATCAAACAATTTAGAATAAAGTTCTTTATTTTAATATGTTTTTACAATAAACATAACAAACAAAAGTCATTATTTTGCTCTTTATAAGACATTTGAATATTTTAGTATTAAATATATTAAGAAAATATTAGTTTGTATTTAGTTAATAATAATAAATTAAAATTACTAATTAGTTCAATTCAAACTAAAAGAGAATGTTTAAGCCTTCTAATATGTTAATATATTAGTAATAATATAATAATTTCAAAAGATTATAAAACAATACTTTGAAATAATATTATAAATAGTTTAAATATAAGCTAATTTAGGTATTTTTTTAATATAATTTTAATACATTTGAAATTTTTTAGTATATTTAAAAATTTTAAAAATACAACTAAATATATGTTAAAAGAGTTAATAATTTGTTTACTTATTATAATATTAGTATTAAAAGATTAAAAAATATTTATTTTCAAAAAATTACAAAAAAAATTTTTGTAATATAAAGGATGATGACAAAAAAATGTATAAACTAACATGATTAACTAGCAAATTAAAGTTGAAAAACATTGCAAAGAAATTGAAAAGCTAACATGATTATTTTAAAAAATTTATATAAAGATATAATATTTATAATATTTTATTTATTGTTATTATTTTTTTAATTGCTTAATGTAAATATTACATATTAGTAAATATCATATAGTACAACCAAGTAATATATTAATAAAAAATAAAAAATACAAATAAAAAAAAAAATAAAAATAATTAACAAAATCAGAACAGGAAATGTTTAACAGGAAATTTTTAACATGTTAATTGAAGCTGACAACTTATTATTAGAAGAAACATTAAAAATAATTATAGAAATTTGTAATTTACCAGAACTAAACCAGAAGATTGAGATTTAAAAAGAATTAGAAATATTTGACTTAAAAAAATTAGCAAAAAAAAAAGCTATTATAAATTTAAGCAAAGTTTTGCTAAAATGTTGTAATCAATAAATATGTATTATCTTTGGCTTCAATAAAAGATCTTTTAATATTTCTTAATTTAGTAACAAAAAAACTATCACCTTTAATAAAGAAAAGTATTTTATATATAAAATAAACAAATATCAATTCAAAGTTATTTAAAATATAAATTTAAAATTTATATATATAATTTATAAAGTTTCATTTTTTTTAAAGAAAAACAATTATATAGAATAAATCAATTTATTTATGTAACACATATTAATCAATATTCGATTGTCCAACATAGGACATGTCTACTATACGTTATGACATTGCACTCCAATCTCTCATGCCTTTCTCAATATTTTCTTTCCTCCCACTTCAAATGTTTAATTTCACCTCTTCTTGATCTTTCATTGCAACTCTTTCAAATCCTTCATTGCGCCCCTCTACTGCCTTTTTTATTATCCCATTCCCAACCTTTTAATTATGCCTCTTTCCAGTATTTTATTGGACCCATTTTAAATATTTTCAATTCTTCCTAATCTCTCATGCAACTTATCCAATATTTTCATTGTGTCTCTCCACATTGCGCCCCTCCCAAATGTTTTCATTTCGCCCCTCCCAAATGTTTTCATTGCGCTCCTCCAAAATGTTTTCATTGCGCTCCTTCCTAATATTTATTGGGCTTTTCAATAAGCCTTAGTCCTTTATGTATCATTATTTATATTATTTACAATATGAGAGAAAGTATCTCGATAATACAATACAAAATTCTGTTAATATTGATGTTAATACTATTAAACAATATAGCAAATTATATAGCCACATTGATTATGTAAATAAATTACAACGTCAGCCATATATAGGAAATTATAAATTGCCGATATTTTTACTCTTTTTCTTCAGCATTCTGCTTATTATTTTTTTTTTAAAGAAAAAAATTATATCGTCTTCAAAATGTTGACAAAATTTTATTTAAAATTTATCATTGCTACTTTGACTTTTATTACCATTGTCATCAGCCCTGCCCTTACTATGCCTAATGAACGTTCGGAAAAAGTATAACTTCATGTTTTTGTTGATAAAATTCATACATGAATTAAATACATGAATTAAAATCTTACAACTAAATAAACCTCATTTGATTAATTATATTCCGTATAAATAAAATTATTAGAGAGTGAGTATAAAAATTAATCTATTAATAAAAAGCTTTGAAATTAAATAAAACTTCGCTAATTGTATATAAATTAAATTATTAGCTCGTGAGTATGAAATTAATTTATAAATTAAGAACTTCAAAATTAAATAAAACTTCGCTAATTGTATATAAATTAAATTATTAGCTCGTGAGTATTAAATTAATTTATAAATTAAGAAATTCAAAATTAAACAAAACTTCGCTAATTGTATACAAATTAAATTATTAGGGTGTGAGTATAAATTTAATTTATAAATTAAAAACCTTAAAATCAAACAAAACTTCGCTAATTATATATAAATTAAATTATTAGGACGTGAGTATAAATTAATTTATAACTATACAGAAACTTAAACATCTTAATGAGCAGTAACTACATAGTAACTATGTGGTAACTAAAAAATTTGCTAATTGTATATAAACTAATTATTAGAAAGTGAGTATGAAATTAATTTATAAATTAAGAACTTCTAAATTAAACTTTACTAAGAAATTTCAAATTTTTTAAAATGTATTATTACCGCGGCTTTTTTATCATCAACTCTGCTCTTATACCTACTAAGCGTTCGGAAAAAGTATAGCATCATATTATTTTATGTTCAATAAAATGTTTAATTTTACATTATTTATATTAATCTATGATTATCTATGACTATATAATCATTAGAGGGTGGGTATAAAAATCTAGTTTATTAATTAAGAACTAAATATTTCTAAATAAAAATTTTAAAGTGTTTAATTATATGTAAATTATTAGCAAGTGAGTATGAAATTTATTTATAAATTAAAAACTTTAAAATCAAACAAAACTTCATTAATTGTACATAAATTAAATTATTAGAGCGTGAGTATGAAATTAATTTATAAATTAAAATCTTTAAAATTAAACAAACTTATATAATTAAATTATTATAATAGGAAGTGAGTATGAAATTAATTTATAAAGTAAAAACTTTAAAATTAAATAAAACTTCGCTAATTATGTATAAATTAAATTATTAGGGCGTGAGTATGAAATTAATTCAAATTAAAAGCTTTAAAATTAAACGAAACTTCGCTAATCATGTATAAATTAAATTATTAGAACGTGAGTATGGAATTAATTTATGAATTAAAATTAAACAAAATTTCGCTAATTATATATAAATTAAATTATTAGCCCGTGAGTATGAAATTAATTTATAAATTTAAAATCTTAAACAAAACTGCATTAATTGTATATAAATTAAATTATTAGTTCGTGAGTATAAATTAAAAACTTTAAAATCAAACGGAACTTCGCTAATTGTATATGAATTAAATGATTAGCCCGTGAGTATGAAATTAATTTATAAATTAAGAAACTTTAAATAAACAAAACTTCACTAATTTGTATATAAATTAAATTCTTAGTGCGTAAGTATGAAATTAATTTATAAATTAAAAAGTTTAAAATTAAACAGCTTCGCTAATTGTATATATAAACTAAATAATTAGTGTTAGATCGTGAGCATAAATTTAATTTATAAATTAAAAACTTTAAATTAAGCAAAGCTATACTAATAGATTATATTATATATAATTTAAGTAACAGTTTAGATCGTGAGGATCGTGAGTATAAAGTTAATTTATTAATAGAAATCTTATTTACAATTAAGCATCTCTAATTCATTATCTACAAATTAAAATATGATAGTTTGTAAATATAATTAATTTTTAATTTATAGTTCATGTATTTATATATGTATACTAAATTTATTTTATGATTCCTCACATTAATTAACATTTAATTTGTATTACGCAGTAACGCAATTAAATATTCCCCGACAGGCTATATGAAAATTCACTAATATTTTAATTGTAGCTTAATAATAACCTATATTAAATAATATATTTATAAATAAGGTTATAATTATTTTTTAAATGTTCAGTTCTAATTTAGCATACTTATCAACGATAGCCTTATAAATGATGCCAATGATGATAAATAAATTTTGGAAAATATTCTTTTACCATGTATTTTTTTCTTTTTCTACTAATGAATCCACAAAATTATTTTTTTCCGACCCTTGAGACTATTGAAAACGTACACAATCGAAGCTTTATCAATACAATGAATGTCTAATATATTACATAAAATTCAGGAACGCTAAACTTATAATGTTCAACATCCAAGTAATACAATTCATTCTATGCAAGAACCCCAACTCAAGGACACCTAACACAAAAATGCTTGCAGTTGTGAAAAACGAATTGCTGTACTAATTCTTGCTCTTTATAATAAAAATTCGTTATATTCAAGGCACCGTGTATGCATTTTATGTGGACAATGCAAACATCTTTTTAGTTTTATTGGTAAATTTCAATATATCTTGCATAAATTTGAATATTTTCGGTTAAATGTAATACGTATAATTAGAGATGTGCCTCTCGCGCGAAATGCTGATGTCATAATAAATTATTTATATTATCTCGCGTGAGAACCAATTGAATGACATCAGCATTTCGCGCGAGAGGCACATCTCTACGTATAATAAATATTTCTGCATGTTTTTTAATTTACAAATTTATGCCGGTTGAAAATGACGCATGTCGTTTTTCAATTGAAAAATGTCATGCGTCAATTAATAATTGACATAATTTAAAAATGGCGCATAACACAAATATGTTCTTTATAATTACATCATTGAGAACCTCATGAAGGATGTATTCATGTTCTGAGTTATTTCACGATTTAGGTTAATTCCAAATTGACCTAGGTCATTCTTAAATTTATAAATGACCCAGGCCAATTTATAATAAAACACTACAAGATTTAAGGATCATGGTTCAACCAATCATCTATGTGACAAATAAGTATTAATTCATTTATATCACTCTTATAATAAAATTAGCATCCGTCATGAATGTCTTCTACATTTTCACCAATCATTTCAATTATGTGAAATAAATTACCATTTTTGACCATAACGATATCATAAATATGAACAAGATATGTTAAACGAAAAAAATTCAGGGGTGGTCTAAAGCCGGGTAGTAACTTATCTTCCCCAGGATCGCCAGAAAATTTTTTACGCTCACGTGATAATTCCAACAGAATCGTGACACTGATTGATTGATTCATAGAATGATCTACATATTGCATAAATTGTACTGTATTCTTGACATTAATCATATTTTGTCCAATATTATACTGTTATATACACTTTAAATTCGTGTTTTATAGAATGATCTACATACACTTTCGAATAAAATTAATTTTAAATTCACGTTTTAAAAAAAAATTTATTAATAGTAGATACAATTGTATAGTATTTATTCTTTTAGAAGAACAGTTGGAATTTTATAGTGAATTTTGCACATAAAACTAGAAAAGAGAAGATTTTAATATTATGGCTATTTATTTACGGTTTTTTTTTCTATTTGAAGATATAATTTTATTGCAAGACCACAAAAAAAAAAGATTTTGGGCTTTAGATTATCTATCAGAACTTGCATTAGAGAAGGATATATCATACCTGAAAATTAATCTAGATAGTGAGTATTATGGTTATATTCTTCCCAAGTTAAGGGCATTGTTATTCTTCATTTATGTCTTTTTATGTCTTCAACCATTTTACTAATTTTTTGAAATTTTTTTTTATACTTTTGGTCCACCGAATATTGCCAACTGATTTTTGCTTCTCGAGAAGTGTTAATACATTCCTCGTTAAAGATATTAATTCGTCATATATATTATCGTCATCTTCATCTGAATTATTATAATTTTCATCTAAATAATTATAATATTCATTATCACTATTTCCAGGCAAAGTAATTAATTGCACATCAACTAGATCTTGGTCGCATTCAGTTAAGAAAGGAGGTTGATTGTTTCTTTTAATGCGATCAAAAAATTGAGTAGAGACTGGTTCTTTTTGTTGGACTAGATGCTTACAAATACCAAATCGGCTTGTTAAGTAA
>CAJVQA010012522.1:0-10061 GCA_910591915.1 Cetraspora pellucida
GTTTTGATATAGTTTGAAGAACTTCTTCTTCTGTAATAGGAGAGTTAAGAGAGTTATACTACTGAGTATTAATATATAATTGGGGTTGGTATTGTGTATACCAAAAGTTATCAAACAGATTTTAATTAATTGGTCGATATGCTGTTCAGTTGAGAAAGTAAGATTGTATATGTTGTTTGATAAGTTTAGTTCAGTAATTAGTTGGTCAGGAAGTTTGATATTAGAAAAATGAATTGGAGATTTGTAATGATTAAAAATACTATTGATAGCTTGTTTGAGATGTGTTAAAAGAGTTTCATATCTTTTTTCAGTTGCTTGATGTATTTGTTGTCAGAGTAATAGTGAGTTTTTAACATGATGAGCATGATAGAGTTGCTTTCATATGTCTTGTGCATATTGAATCCAGCTGTATAAGTTATTATTTAAGGTAAAAGCTTGAAGATTACATTTAGATCTATTGTTAATAATTTGATCTTTAATATTAATCAGTTTAATATTAAGATTGTTAGAGCTTTTAACAATTTTGATTAAATGTCCAAGCTCTTTTAGTAATAAATGAAGCAATGTAGAATAAAAGGAGTATTGATGGTTGTAGTTGCGTTTTTGAGTTATTTTGTTAGAAATTAAATATATTGTAGTATTAATAATAGCATGTTCAATTTTATACCAAGTAGTTTCAATGCTTTCATTAGTATTGCTATTAAGTAGAGTGTTGTGTAGATTAAGATTATAAGAAAGAAGGTCTGAAAATTCTGTCTATTTTTCTGGTGACATAGCCTTGTAGTTAAAAATTCTATAACTAATACTAGTGTGATGTCATGGTGGTTTGCTGTATGCATTTGTATAAGTTCAAGTAGATATAAGAATAAAGTGGACACTAAGTATAGAGAAATTACTATTATCGAGTTTATATAAAAAAAAGAATTAAATGTTAAATAAGTCAGTCCAAATATAGTCAATGCAACTTTGACTAATGTTGTTTAACCATATGTAATGTTTATTATCTACATATGTACCAATATTGAATATATTGGATTGATGTAGATAATTAATAAGTTAGAATTTAGATGATGAACTATTAATGTCATCATGTATATTAAAGTCACCAAATAGGATAGGATGAAGGTTAAGTTGTTAAGCTTGTTGGATCCATGTAATGATTGTATTTTGTGTTTTGTTGCATTTGTGCATATTAGTTGAAGAAATATAAACAGCTATAATATGCAGTTTTGTTTCACTTTAGAAGAAAAGATCCAGAGCAACTGTTCTACTAAGTGTGTTTGGCAGTTATGTATATAGGGTTGTAAGTATTTATGGATCATGATAGCAGCACCTTTAGCTAAATTGTCTAAATTAGCCCAGAAGTATGTAAATAGATTATTATTGTAAAAATAAAGGTTATTGTTATTAGCAAGTTTGGTTTTAGTAATACAAGCAATATCAATATTGTTGTAATGACAATAGTTTTGCCATGCTTCTCTTTTAGTTATAGTGTTAAAACCTCTAACATTATGTGTAGTGATTTTGAGATGTAAATCATATATATTCTGTGTAAGTAAATTTGATAAAGTAGGATTAGGATTAGAAGAGTATGATTTGAGAAGAAAGTTGTAAAACTTAGGAAGGAGATAAGAGAGAATAATGATGTGGTTAGGTAGAAGTAAGTCATTGGAAAGGTATATATAGGTTTTACTATAATTAATATTAACAGAGAATGTAATGCTGATAACAGTTTGGTTGAAGTTATACTTGTCGATATGTTGTATAAGAGTTTGAATAGTTTGGTTGCAAGGAAGAAGAGGAATATTGTAATAAGAAAAAAATTTGTTGTAACATATTTCAAGATCATATGAGGCTAAAGATATTAAAAATAATCTTGTGGAGTTGTTTTTTACAGGGTTGATTACTATATGCTTAGCTTTCACAGCTGTGCAAGGTATCATAGTTTGCCTTGTGAGTTAGGTCTGACTGTCATTATTCAGACTAAAAAGATTATTTTAATATTGTTATAGAATGAATTTTATTATTATATTTTAGTATAGTTTTATGAATGTGTATTTTATTATTAATTATTAATTGTTAGCATTATTATTATTATTATTAGTATTAGTTATTATTATTTAGTTATATTAGATAGAACAAATCAATTACAGCAGTTGACATTTAATGCCTGATGCTTGATACTTGACACTTGACACTTGATGCTTGACACTTGATGCTTAATGCTTGATGCTTGACACTTAATGCTTGACACTTGCTGTTTAACACCTAACATCTGACACTTTGCTCTAATAATTATTAAGCCTTGATGCTTAGCTTTAATGATTGTTAACAGATATATAAACTCTAAGAATTTTCTTAAGACAAGCAAGTTATAGACACCTTTCTCCTTCTACCTTTTAGTTAGTAACTCCTGTAAAGTGTAAAAGGATTCCTTAGAAACAAAAACCTAACAGATAGCCTTATTTCTTAAATAAAATTATTACCTTTATCTATAAACTATATTGATATTTCCTCTTTAGGGTAATTCCTATAGGCAAGGTCTATCACTCCCAAGTAATAAAGTTATAAACTGTTGTATTGTCTTAACCAAACTGCCCAGAGAAGAGTATAGTTGCTAAATAGTTAAAGCTACTATACTTCCTTCTTGGACACTACTATAAACTTGTAAAGAATCTTTGTAACCATATTATTGTTATAGTAAGAAGTTAAAGAAGGCCTCACTACTGTAACATTTAATGCCTTTTGGCGAAAAGCAAAAATAAAAGCCAGTTTGATTCCTAGCTGCTGAATAATTTTTTACTGAACATATTCATCTTAGAAGATAGCTGCTATATTAATTTTTATTAAACATAACCTGTCTTGAAAGATAACTGCTATATTAATTTTTACTAAACATAACTGTCTCAGAAGATAGCTGCTGTATTGTTCTAGAGTTAGAACACTTTTTTTTGATTACTCTCTTAGACAAGGAAGAACTTTTCTTTTATGGTTCATACTGCTGCTAAACTCTACTACAAAAATATACAAAGTTACCAAAACATCTATTTAACTGGAACTCATCTTGCTGTAGACATGCTTCAAGCAACCAACTCAGATTTATCTTGTCTCCAGTGTTATTGGCCTACCTGCACTAGTCCTCACTTATTTTTTAGAAAATTTTGGACTTGGTATAAAACTAACTTCCATATTGAGTATCATACTTCTAAAACTCAAGAAAACTTTGCTCTTCTTACCAACCACCCCAATCAGATCACACTTCATCTTTGTGTTCGAGATATTATTTTTAGTTGCTGTTATCAATCTAATACTTTTAATTCAAGAGAAATTGCCTTAGCCTTAGTTCAAAAATATACCCAATTCTTACAAGTTCCTACCTTATCTTTTGAACACCAAAACACTTTTGACCTTCATATTGATATACCTCAAAGTTTTAGTTTTGAAGAACCTGGTCAATTTAGTCAACATTTAGGAAATTTAGGAAGTCCTATTCTACCTCCAACTGAAGAATATAATATAACCCTTACTGCTAATCTTCTACTCTTAACTAACTCAGCAGATAGTCTACTCTCTTATAGTAAAATAGTTACTTCTACTGAACACTTTGCTAGTCACTATACCCCTCTTGGTTCATCTCATCAACAGCCTCTTTTAATCAATTTCCCAGTATCTTCTTTACTTTTTGCTAATAATATTAAGACTGAAGAATATATTACTGCTTCTGTAGATCTTACAGAAACCTCTAGCTCAAATTACACTCCTATTGACTTACCACCATTACAGGCTTTTAAAGATAGTTCTTCTTCTTCACCTTCACTTCAACTTGCTCTTCCTTAATTACAACCTATTCTAGTTCAACCTTAACTTATTGTCATTCAACCTCAACCTTAACTCCTTCCTCTACTTCTACCTATTTTTGACAATCTTCCTGGCCCACTTGATAACATGACTGACCAAGCTTTACAAAATGCAGCTACTGCTATTAATAATCTAGCTACTGCTTTAGGATGTAGAAATGAACAAGCCTTAATAACTATAGAACCTTTCCAAGATGATGATACTCAAGACCCACTTACCTGGCTCTAAGAATTTCAAAGAGCTGATACAGCAAACCATTGAAATGCTGCCTGTCGATTAAAACTTGCTTCTGTATACATGAAAGACATTGCTCTAGACTGGTACCAAAGTCTGAACCCTCAGCCTAATGTTTACAATAATGATGCTACTCCAAACTGAAGTTTTAAGCATCTATTTAAAGCTTGATTTAGTACTCCTAAACAAAAAGCAGTCTGGCAAAAACAATTATTTGACATCAAACAAGAAACAGACAGTGTTGATGCTTATGTAAATAGATTTAGATCTCTATGAAAGAAAGTAGACCCTGCTATAGCCTTTCTTGCTGCTTTTATTACTCAACTCTTTATTCAAAGATTACAACCAGAATATGCTATCAATGTTCAAGCATCTGAATCAGCAAACCTAGATGCTGCCATCAATGCTGCTTGATAATAGAAAACTGGAAAGCTTATAGCTACTGCTATACCTTCAGAAACAGACTAAACTATTAAGCAATTAACTGACCAAATTGCTCAACTTAGTATTAACCTAGCTCAGCAACAACAACCTGCTTCTACTACTTCTATAAACTATGCTAAAGCCCCTACCCAAGCATCTTTACTTAAGCAACCATCTACTTGTTTTTATTGTGGATGCACTGAATATTTTATTTCTAATTGCATTAATAAAAAGGGAGATAGAGAATGAAGACAAGGCTCCTATAACCAAAGGCCTACCAAAAACAATCGATGTAATTATTCTCAATTCAGAAATTGAGATCATCCTTGAAATAGAAGCCAATCTTGTAAATGAAACTATTATTTATCAAATTATTAAAGAAATAGAAGCTCTGAATACTCTAGATATCCCTCCAACTGATCTACTTCTTCATACTATCATGATGTCTACTATCTTGATTAGAATTAGACATTCTCTTTTTCTTCTTCTTCAATTAGTTCACAAAAATGGGAAACCTTGTTAGCCAACCCTTCTATTTGCACTGCACTTTCTGCACATTTAAGTGAAGAAGCTAAGAATGCCAATATCATTATATTCTCTATCTACACTATACCTGTTAAATGCAATATTCAACTTAGAAACAGATCTTACCAAGCTATTATTGACAGTGGTGCTTCTGTAAGCATGATTGCTTATAAGGTAGTTAAAGAATTAGGATTAAAAATCGAACAAGCCTCCTCTAGTCTTATTATGTTAGCTACTGGTAATTCTACTAGACCTTTAGGAGTCATTCGAGATCTACCTATTACTATAGACCAAATTACTATCCTTGTTACTGTTGAAGTAGTAGACATTACTTCATATTTTATTTTTCTTGGCAATGACTGGTCCAAGAAAGTCGAAGCTAGTTACAACTAAAAAAATGAATGCTATTTCTTTAAGTGGAAAGTAAAAAGCATGCTATTCCTACTACCTACGAAAATGACCAACCACTCTTAGCTCAACCTATTGTTACTAATCCTGATGAGCTTAAGCTTTATGAACAGAAATATCTTACACTTTTGAAAGCATATGCTCTTGATGCTGAACCTGCTGAACTATCCTTTAGCAATAGTTTTGAAGAATGGACTGTTTACTAACCCAAGCGTAGAACAAGACAACCTAAAGCACATGTGTGTGGAAACTGTGGATTACCAAATCATCTTTTTGCACAATGTCCTACCAACCTTTGTAATCGTTGCCAACAACCTAGACATATTACTACTTACTATTCTTAACAACCACCAAAAAGAGCCAGCTGTTACACTTGCAATCAACCTAACCATCTCTATAGAGCCTGTCTACAAAATATTTGTAACTCATGCAACAGTTATAGACATATTAGCATTAATTGTCCTTTGGCTAACCTCCAGAAGCAAAACTATTCGTATAAGTGTAGCTGTAACTCTAAAATAGTAGAATTTCAAAGACTATTCTATTATAGTTATAGACATACTCACCACTGCTGCCAATGCCATGTTCCAGAAAGACCTAAGTTCCTAAGAGCTTTTAACAACCAACTCTTCTGTCATGCTTGTTATTTTGACTTCCACTATGTTCTTGATCAAGAAGACTCTTGAAGTATTTATTTTTATACACAAGGGGAAGGTCATAGACTACTTGTAAAATGTAAAGTATGCCAAAAAGCAGAACCTTGTTCTTGAATGTACCAACTAGAAAGCCTTAGTGAAGAACTTTGGTTTTGTGAGCTTGAATACTTATATGCTTATAAAGCTAGCCAGGATGTTCTTTATAATTCTAACTACAATTTATGGACAAGAATTAGACATTACACTGAATCTAACTGAAGTGCTAGATCTCAATATAACCTAAACCAGACTCATATATATCATCTTGCTGCTGTTCTTCTCCGAAAAAGTGACCAAACTATTATCGAAGCTCTTGAATCTCAAGTTGATGATCATTTTAGCCAATCCTGGTCTAATGATGACATGGAATAGAGGCCTGCATTGGGTCCCGCAGCCCGGCCCAGCCTGGCCCGGCCTGCAAATTTTTGCGGGCTGGGCCGGGCCTAAAGCAAAATTTTATAATTGCAGGCCAGGCCGGGCCGAAAAATTTGCAAAACTTTATAATTGCAAGCCAGTGCAGGCCTGAAAATTTGTAAAATTATATAAGAAATTTTTGCAGGCCGGGCCGGGTCGGGCCGGGCTGAAGAAAAAATTTAACATATGTGGGCCGGGCTGGGCTGGCAAAAAAATAGTAACCCTAAATGTGGGCTGGGCCAGGCCTAAAAAAAATTTTTAACCCTAATTGCGGGCCAGGCTGGGCCTTAAAAATAGGCAATTTGCAGGCTCCTAACATGGAACTAGTATTATAAGAAGAACAAGAAACCCTTAAAGAGAATAATAAACTTCTTTTTTAACAAATGTTAAATGAGTTCTTTGACATTAGCCATCTTGCATATAATCATCAATTCACTCTTGCTACTTTACATCACAATTTTAGTACCTCTGTTGACCTTTGTAAAGAATGCTTACATGTTAAGCATCAGAAAGAATTAGACCAACATGAAAGATACTGTAGTGATTGTGATACTGCATTATCACATTTACCAAACACCAAGCTTACTTCAGAACCAAACCCTATTCATATTGAACCTTTTACCAAGATGCAACTCCAGTTGGATCAACAAGCTCAACTTATTCAACAATTGCAAATACATGTTCAATCTTTGCAAGACATCAATATGCAAATCCTACAATTCTTTCAAAACTATTTTCAATATATAAGGCAACAAGAAAATGTTCTTGAAACTCTTTTGAGATCTTAAAATTTTTAAATAATCCCAGGCAAGATGAAAAACTACCTGATGACCCAGACAAGCCTGAGACAAATCCTAGCAACCTTATACCCCAAATGGTGTGTTCTATTGAGACCTGTATTCCTTATAAAGAATACATCTTGATCTCTGAAACAGCTGTAAATATTGGACTCTTACAACTAGAACAAGAACAAAAATTTAGAAAACTACTAGAAGAATTTTCAGACCTTTTTGTATCAGATATAACTGAATTAGGTTATACTAATTTGGTTACTCATAAAATCTATACTGAAGATGTTTCTCTTATTTGATCATGCCCTTATTCAATGCCACCTACAGAGCAAATATTTATAAAAGAAAAAATACAAAGGGTGCTTGATAATAAACTTATTAGACCTTCTAATAGCCCCTAGACTTCTTCTGTTGTACTAGTATGAAAGAAAAATGGAAAATTACATTTCTGTATAGACTACAAAAAACTTAATACTATTACAAAAAAGGATGCATATCCTTTATTTCAAATAGATGAAATGCTTAATGCATTTGCTAGATCAATATGGTTTCCTATTCTAGATCTTGCTAGTAGATATTGGCAAGTTAATATGAACTCTAAAGACTAAGAAAAGACTGCTTTTATTACTCGATATGGCATTTATAAATTTAATATAATGCCTTTTGAACTTTGTAATGCTCTAGCAATCTTCCAAAGATTAATGGATCAAGTTTATAATGAAATTGTATGGAAATTTGTAGTGGTATATTTAGATGACACTATTGTCTACTCAAGAACATTTGATGAGCATCTTGAACATCTACAAAAAGTCTTTACCCAAATTTGAAAAGCTGGACTATGTCTTAATATTGAAAAATATAATTTTTAGATACAAAGCCTACTCTTCTTAGGCCATATTATATCTGAAAATGGAATTGCTCCAGACTCTCAGAAAATAGAAGCTGTTTACAATATACAACCTCCTAAAAATGTAACTCAACTTAGATCTTTCCTAGAACTTGCTGGATATTATAGACAATTTATCCAAAACTTTTCAAGCATAGTCAGACCTTTCAATCATAGTCAGACCTTTCAATCATTTAATGAAAAAGGATACTGCATATGAATGGCACTTTGAATAACAAAAAGGCTTTGATGAATTAAAAAGAAGACTAACCATTGCTCCTATCCTAGCTTATCTTGATTTCAAGTACCCTTTTATATTAGCCATTGATGCTTCTTATTATGGCTTTGGTGCTACACTTAGTCAAATAAGAAAAGATAAAAGAGAACATCCAATTGCTTATATATGTAAAAGCCTTCAAAAAGAAGAAATGAACTATGATGCTACTGAATTGGAATGTGCTGCCATAGTTTGGGCAATCGAACATTTTCATAAATAGCTAAGAACTGCAAAGTTTATTCTTATTACTAACTATTATGCTCTTAAATGATTAAGGACAGCTGAATCTAAAAGACGAATTGGAAGATGAATACTTAAATTACAACTATATAACTTCAAAATTATTCATAAACTAGACTGAGTTCATTCCAATATAGATGCACTCTCAAGGCTGCCAACTCAGACACTACCTATACCATTCCAATAAATTTAGATTAATATATTAACTTATATAATTATTTAGAATTAGACATATTACCTAAAGAATTGACAAACATAGAAGAAAAACAACTAATTTAACAAGCTAAATATTTCGAAACAAAGCATTAACTATTATATAAAAAGAATAGAAAAGACCTTACTTATCCCTTTAGAGTTATTAAATGAACTGAAGTAGAACTTATTCTATACATGATGCATAAACATCCTACTGCTGGAAATTTAGGAACAGATGCCATATACTATAAGATCACTGAACAATATTATTGAGACCAAATGTATAGAGATGTACAAGAATATGTTCATACTTGTACAGAATGTCAACAATGTCAAAAAGGATGAAGAAAGGAACATCTTCATCCTATTCAAATAAGATGAGCCTTTGAATGACTTGGTATTGATTTAGTAGAACCTTTTTTCTTACTAAACAAAATAATCGCTATATAATTATTGTTACTAAATATTTAGCATGATGGTCAGAAGCCTGAGCTATGCCTAATGCTAGTGCTGCTACACTAGTACAATTTATTTTTGAAAAAATAGTTTGTAGATATGAAATCCTAAAAATTATCTTATTTGACCAAAAATAAAATTTTATTAGTGAAACTATCTGCATATTATGTGAAAGGTTTCTAATTAAACATAAATTCTTATTACCATATCATCTACAAACAAATGACATGGTTGAAAGATTTAACTGAACATTCTGTGAATCACTTGCTAAAGTAAAAGGAACAGATAATTGGAAGATTTATATTTCTGCTGTATTATTAGTATATTAAACAAAGAAGCATGCTACTACTGAATATACTCTACTTTAACTTATTTATGATTGACAAGCTATATTGCCAATTGAAGTTTTAATACCTGTTGAACCACTACCAGAAAGTAGCAAAGATATTAACTTACAAGACAGTATTCTATATAGAGCTTATAAGCTAATAGACAAATTGCCCCAATGGTAAGTAAATGCAAAAAACAATACTAATAAGTCACAACAGAAACAGAAACAATACTTTGATGCAAAAGTTAAGGTACTGTAATAGAATTTATTTTTTTTCCTATATTAGTATATATTTATTTTTAGCTCTATATTATATTTTATAATTTTC
>CAJVQA010012523.1:0-10061 GCA_910591915.1 Cetraspora pellucida
CAATAGGTCAAATCTTCCCTACAACCAGCCTATCATAAAGCTCCTTATAGTATCTAGGAGGCTATTGAATTTAAATTTTATTTTTAAATATTTATTCTTTATTTTTAGTTGTTTTTATTTATTTTATTTATTTTTATATTTCTTATTTTCTTTTATTTTATTTTCCTTTAAATAAAAGATCTTCCACTCGACCCTCATCACTTTAAAATTTGTTACAGCTTAATAGTTTTTAGTAAATTTTATTACAATATCAAGTTATTACTTGATTTATACAAGATTCACTTATATTATCAATTTTGCTATGCAGTCTTTTTACTATTTTATGCCTTTCATTTTTATTGATTTATTTTATTCATTTTTACATAATTTGAAGTTGTGCAAAATAGTGTTTGCTATTACAATAGTTTACTTTATCTTAGTGATTTATATGTAATTTAGATATTAATCTGCAAAAACTTGGATCTGATTAGATAATCAATTTTTGTAACTTTGTATAGTACTCCAAACAATGCTAAAAAGAATGTGAGATTTGCTTTATATATGATGAATAGAGTACAACTAGTTTAATATAGCTTATATAAACTATGTAAGTATTTTATTTTATGTATATGCATGTATTTTAGATTTAAAGTTATATCTTGTTTTCTATTTGTTTTATTTCTGATCTTACAGATTTTAACTTCATATATATCACATGATTTTTATAAAAAAAAAAAGTTAACTTGTTTAAATTAGATTTGATAAAATATAACTATGTTAAGCTATGTTTTGTTTTTGTTTATACTAGAAACAGAATGCAACAAAGTGCATTGTTTTATAGTGAGTGAAGTGTTTCTATATTATATATGATTATAAAAAATTTATTTATCTTTCAGTGATTTGTGCCATTATTCATCATATGCTTAGTAATATGGTATTTATATAATATACAAATTTTTTTTCATATATAGTCCATACAATGCATGTTTAGCAATTTGATTAGCTAGTATAAATAAGAGTATATAGTAAATTAAATAATATAAAAATACAAATTGGAATGGATATGTAGAATTTATAACAGTAGGTATGATTTGTAAAAGAAAAAATTTTTTGAAAAAAGTCAATTTTTTATAACCTCATATAAAAAAAGAACAATGCTCACACTTGCTTTAACTTTAAATATAAAAATAGTTTACTTATAAAAAATTAAACATTCTCTTTTATTTGATATAAATATATAATAAATCATTAATATGATAAATAAGCATTAGCTAAATAATTATATTAAATAATACTTATTAATCACATCCAATAATTCATCATTTTTATGTGCTAAATAGATAATAAACTTATAAAAATTAATTTTACAAACCTATATTAATTATAAAATTTTATTCAATTTTCATATACTTATATATATTTATATAATCATATAGTACTACTTTACTAACTACCTTAAAAAGAACTAGCAAAAATTTTGCATACAGTATTTACAGTTTGAAATAAGCTACTGCATAGCTTGCAGCATTATGCAACCTAATCTGAATTATACTAGCTAGTCATAATTATCTAACTAACCTAAATTCTAAAAGTCTTACTGCACAGTTTTTTAAAAATTTTGTCATGTACAGTTAGAGTTTCTCAAAACTAAATCAAATCAAATATTAGGTTAATTTAAATTTGATCAAATCAAATATTTCCTTGATTTAATTTGATTTGATCAAATATTTGAATCAATTATTTAAATTTGATTTGATTTTTAAAAAAATTTAAAAATTTTGATCAATAAAGAAAAAACTTGATTTACAAAACTTTTTACTATA
Organism: Cetraspora pellucida; assembly: GCA_910591915.1. Taxonomy (NCBI): domain Eukaryota; kingdom Fungi; phylum Glomeromycota; class Glomeromycetes; order Diversisporales; family Gigasporaceae; genus Cetraspora; species Cetraspora pellucida. The sequence continues at coordinate 1,803 of CAJVQA010012523.1, forward strand.
TTAATTAATTTTGAGCTCTTAAGTAAAAGTGTTTGTCTAAACAAAATATCTCTAGTTTCATAAAATGAAAAGGTTGATTGTCTTAATAAAATTTTGAGTAAATAGCTTATAATTTTGAATATTCAATTATAAATTTTCAAATTAAATTAAATATTTGTCAAATCAAATCAAATTTAATCATATTTGAATTTGATTTGATTTAAAAATTTAGATTTGAATTTGATTTGAACTCAAATATTTGATTAAAATAAATCAAATTAAATCAAATTGCAAAATTCTATATACAGTATATAGTATACTATATATATAATATATTATTATATATGTTCAATAATACAACAACCTATATATTATATTTACTATATGCAATATTAATACTTTTTATATCTTCTATTTCTGGTTTTGTATAACAACATTGTACAGCTATTTTATTATATATTAATAATTATTTTTTTTAATATTAATAATAAGGCCATGCCTCTATCTTTATTAAATATTTATTTGAAATTTTTACATAAAGTATAAATTTACTATTATATTAATAATTATTATATATATTAATAATTATTATATATTATTATTTTTTTTATTTTTTTTTTTAAAGTGACCTCTTTGGTCTTTTGACTTTTATTAATTACTTATCGGTATTGTAGTTCAATGAACCACTACAGGAGAGCATACAATTGGTTATATGTGTAACTTTTTTATATTACCTATTTAAGGAGTCTATCCAAAGGCCCCCTACCAATTGTTGTATCTAACACTTCTGCTTAGATGTTCTACTTTAAACTCTCTGAACCTATAATTTGTATTAACATTATTGGTCATTTCAAATGTACCAGATTATCATTCTCAACCTTAGGACTAATTTATCCTCAAGTAAATCTTTCAGAGTCTTTTGTATCCATTTTTATAGTTGATCTAGGTATCATTATGGCAGAACTAATACTTGCAGTCAGGTTTAATCATTAAACCGTTATGTTCTTGTAGAGTTCACTTAGACTTCAGCATCTATTTCACAGCATAATCTCAATACTTTAGTATATCCTTACCTTTCGTTCAGCCTTTTTACCAAACTTCCAATCCAGATAGTCTATGTAGGATTATGACCAGTCCATTGGTATATTAGGTTAGTCTGATATCCTTTTTCTCTGATTCATTTCGATGACCTAGTTGGTAATACCTCTGAACCTCCCAACCCAAAGGTTCTTGCCTATTTAGCTACTACGACTGGGTACTATGACTTTGGTATCCATTTCTCCAGGCTAGCCTTTACAGTAGGACCATCAAAGATCCAACTACCTTTCTACTCAGATCTTTCCAAATAAACTTCTTATTACTTAATTTCAATAGATTTACATGATACAAGGACTTATCTAGTATTTGCACCACCTGATTTGTCAATTTGCATTTCTCTGTGTAATACTATACTTACACAGATGCTCCATGACCTGCCAGTCATGCTGATGTGACTGCTATTACAGGTATCCTAACCCAATTGTTAGTAACAGTTGCCATAATACAAATATTATATAGGTGATTATTCAAATTTTTGTTGTTGATAGGATTTGAACACCCAACCTACCACTTGGAAGGTTGACAACCTGACCACTTCACTAGGTCACCATACCCTTTAAAATATATATTTATTTACTGTTATTATAATTACTTTTTCTATTATGTTTTATATATTATTTATTTTCTATATTTTTTTTTTTTTTTTTTTTTTTTAGTAAATTAAATATATAGTTTAATTTGGCTTTAAGCTGGCTCAAGCTAACTTGAATAGCTTGGTTCAAAAGCTGGCTTAAATTTAAGCTATTTTTATCTTTAACAATAAAAGCAATAATTGCCATAAACATTGATCTTAGCAAAAACAAAAAAAAAAATTTTTAGTTTTTTTTTTTGCATCTTGTTTAGAAAGTCATATCTAAGCTAACTTTTCTGTAAATAAGATTATATAAGATTAACTTTAAAGTTCACTTTCTAGCTTTTTTTTAAAGATAGAAATAATGGTTGTGCCAATTTTTTGCTTGTGTTCCCAAAAAGTACTTTAAATAAGTTAAATATAATTACTGGATTGGTAACCAAAATGCAATGTGACTGAGGTGATAGTGCCTATACAGAGGTTAATTTTCTTATGGTTGGTAAAACGAGAATAGAAATAAAGAGTGACTATATCGAGGTCTGACTGTATATAGCAATAGTACTCCTTTTGTTACTCGCACATGATGCATATTCTCACCGCGTATAAAACTTGAAACCAATCTACTTTTTTATATTAAACTTTTGAAATGGTAATTCGTCAAGTTGTTCGTTTATACGGATTGGTACCGCGCGCCCATAACAACCTTTTTAATGTTTCTCTGGGGGTGCAATATTCAATTAAAAGAAAAAGGTATCCACATACATTTGCTCGGCTTCTAGGTTTAACACCCATAATGCGCGTGATAGGGTTGTTAATGAGTTGGCTTGGTTTTAATTTAGTTTCAACGCAAACCAACTTAGAACACTAAGTTCTGATTTAATACTTTAGTTTAAATTCCAAGTTTAACAAACTGGCGTTTTATAACTCTAGCTTGGTTGGTTTAAATCATAATATGCTACTCCAATTAACAACTCTAGCATGTGGAAAAACCAAAAACAGAGGGCAGAATCTTTTTGAAATAAAAAAAAAAACACAATATCCGTTTTTTTAATTATAGCTCGACCATTTCGGCAGAACAAACTAACAAAGTTGACAAGCCGAAATCTAGAGCGAGCTCATTGGTTCAGAGCATTTTTCATGGCTCGCCAGCCGCTAAGGAAGAAGAAAAACAAACGCATTCTAAGCTACTTGCACGTGGAAAATATGTTCACGAGTTGCAAAGTTAAATTCTAATACTTATAGCATAACAATTATTAACTTTAATCAATCAATCTTTCAGAATTGCTTAATTCTGTTTTTTTTTTTTTTTAGAACACAAAATAAAACCGGAATATCACGATGACTACATAAAACTTGTGTAAGCATATTAAATTATCTTTGTATTATCTGCTTCCCTTTTATACTTGTACATGGCTAATTTTATGGTTTATATACCCGGATTAAGATCTGAACATTATCCACGCATCGCCAACAATCAGGAAATTTTCGTTCATCTATGCGGTAGTTGGCAGACTGAAATTGGCGAACTAGACACATTTTGTATGTCAGATTAACTAGCGTTCTCTTATATATTAATGCCAATTGTATAAAATACAACTAAACAATTTGCATTTTCGTTAGTTCATATCTGGGAATATAAAGGATATTCAGGCTATCATAACACGCAGAACCGGATCAATAATGACGCTGTAAGCTATTAAGCATATTTATATATATTATGTATATATGCATTCATCTAATTTGATATTCACAGCATTATCAGAGATTCCTCAAAGAAATAAAACCAATGCTTATTCAGCGTACGAATCAAATTTGCCTTGAATTTGCTTTTTGGCAAACTAGTCCTCCAAATGTTTTTGGTGGGATTTATGAACTAAGAACCTATGAGCTAAAGGTATACCATGTTACATTTCAACTTGTACTGAGTGCTTTATATGTTAATTCCACCTTATCGTTACAGCCTGGAAATTTATTGCAATGGGAATCTTATTGGTATATATATGATCGAACTTTTACATGTATGTTCGTCAATAATCTTTTCCATTATTTTTATTCTTTTTTAGGAATCGCGGATTAGAATGTCGTAGACAATTTTGTGAGCCAGTTGGGGCTTGGTTTTCTCAGTTAGGTGCTCTCAATTATGTGCATCATATGTGGCAATATCCGTAAGTCCAATCTTATTGCTAATTCACAAATGACAAGAAATTAGATTTTTTAGTAATTTACTTTGAATACAGCGATCTGGAGAAACGTAAAGTTACACGTGAGCAAGCATGGCAGGTTGATGGATGGGCTGAAACTGTTTATCAAACTGGTAAGTAATTGTTGTTAAATTATATTTATTAACTTGTTTCTAATCATTTCATCTATAAATAAATAGTCCGATTGGTTCGCAAAATGGAAACAAACATTTTGCAACCTCTTGATTTTAGTCCACTTCGATAATATGAATTGGCAATTTTAAATAATTTATACAATCGGAATACATCTAAATTGTTTTGGGTTTTATTTATATATATAAATACAAAAACTTGTTATAATTATAAATTCATATCAATTTTTTAAGCTTGTAAACTTGAAAAAATCGCCGGAATTACGATAATTACTGTATTTCACTAATTTGATAATTATCTTTGCGTACGCAATTTGAAATTCAAAAAGTTTTATTTTTAGAATTTAGATATAAAAATATCATTTCTGATCGATTTTTGGCACTGTTCCCGTTAGAGTAAGAAAAAATTCTGTATAAAATTTTATAAATTTTTTTAAACCAATTTTTTTTTTCAGATTTTAAGTTTTTAGTTATAAAAATCAATTGATTAATTTTATAGTCTAAATAGTGGTCTTTGTTTTGAAAATAGGGTTTCGGGGTTTTCAAACCAAAATTGAGATTTTTGTTAAATCTTAATTTTGTGCAAATTTTATAGAAAATTATTTTTTATACTCTTAAAATTTATTATTTATATTTTTTTGCAAATTTAATTTTAAGTGAAGATAACTTTATAACTACCAGATTAAGTTTAATAAACTTTTTTTCTTTAATTCTATAGATTCATGAAATTCAAACAAAAAAAAATTATTAAATTTGGTTTAGTAGTTAAGAGTTATTTTCATTTAAAGTTTAAAAAAATTTCAAACCATTTATTAAAATAAAAGTTGGATCGAAATTTTTTTTAAACTTTAAACAAGATATCTTAGTAATTACTAAACCAAATTTAATGAATTTTTTTTGTTTGAATGTTATAAATTTATAGAATTCAAATAAAAAAAAGTTTATTAAATTTGGTTTAGTACTTACTAAAATATTTTTATTTAAAGTTTAAAAAATTTTTATTAACTTTTATTTTAATAGTTGGTTTGATTTTTTCAAACTTTGAGTAAAGGTATTTTAATAACTACTAAATCAAACTCAATGAATCTTTTTTTGTTTAAATTTTATGAATTTATAGAATTTTAAGAAAAAAAATTTAGTAAATTTGATTTGTTATAAAATTATCTTTATTTGAAGTTTTTAAATAAGTTAAATTTATAAAAGAATACAAATAATATTTTTTTTTTTTTTAAATATTAATGATGCATAAATAATAAATTTAAAAAATATAAAAAATAACTTTCATTTTATAACTAGTTAAGACTAAAATGAGTTATTAAAGTTTGAAAATTTACTTGTAACTATAATTATATTAGTATAACTAATAAATTATAAGATATTTGTATAATAAAAAAAAAAACCTTTTAAGTTTACTATTAAGTGATATATTTTAAAATATATAACAGTTTATATATAAGTTCAAAAAGAAAAGTATTTATTACTTAGACAGTATATATAAGTATATATAAGTATTAGTAGTAGGTTAAGATTTAACAGAAGCAAATAATTAAAGTTTAAATAGATATTCTTCTAGTAGATTATAAATAACATCTAATATAACTTTATAATAAACTATAGTCTTATTCTTTTTTTTTAAATATTAAGGTAAGTACTTGTGACCCAAGATTTTATTATAGTATATTTGGCTAATAGTTGCATTACAATCACAGAAAGCAATTATAGAAAGAGTGTACAATTACAATTTTAGTTATTGTTTAATTTAAGTAGTCTGCCCAAAGGTTCTATACTAGCTGCCATATCTGGAACCTGCTTGTAGGTTTCCTATTTAACCACTCTAGTTTCTGTATCTACCTATCTACTTCTGTCTACTAATAATCTTGACTAATACTAATAAAAATATACTATAGTCACTAAGTCTTTAAATCAGTTTTTTAGAACTTTTGATCTTGTATTAAACCTTTCAGAATCTTTGTATCCCATTTTTACAGCTTATCTAGTATCATTATAGCTAAGACCAACACTAGTGGTCAGAGCATATTATTAAATTATACATCTCTGATTTATATATTTGCTGATATGTATCTTTTTTTTTCAAAATTAAAAAATTCTGGTGATCTGGTTGGTTTATCTAATCTCTTCTTAAAGACTGATATATTTATTTAGTTTTACAAGTTCTAGCTCTGTTTCATAAGTTTAGTCTTTTAGTAGCATTGTCGAAAGTTTGGGTTATCTCTCTACTCAAGTCTTCCAAGTAGGTTTCTATCTTTTTACCTAGTTCTTGTAATTTATATGGCCTAAGGACTTATTTTGGGTTCATACCACCTGGTATCAGTTTGTGTTTCTTTATATAATATTATATAAATGCCTAGACTTTTCAGTTATATTGACTATTACTAGAATTTAAACTCTAGACCTGTTACTTAGAAATTGACAAGCTATCTATTTCACTAGGTCATTACATTTCTTTACTATAGTCATATTTCTAAATGCATATTTTTTAAATATATAATATATAAATATTCTTTTAAGTACATATTTTCTTTTGGTTCTAAATAATATAATAATTATAAAATATAATTTTTCTAAATATATATCTTTTCTAACTACCTATATTTAAATAGATAACAAAAAATTATATATATAACAAGTTATATTTTTTATTTTTATTTTTTTTAATAAGCAGTTACACTAGTACTTTATTGAGTTTTTAAAATTACATTTGTAACTACATACATATCTCTAATATCTAAGTTTAGCATTATCTGGCCATCTTAATAGTACCTAAGTGCAATCTGCTGCATTACTTCAAACAGAAGTAAGCTACCAGTCTGACTACTTAAAGTCCATAATGAAAGGGTCTTCTCCCTTCCATGACAAGCCCCAAAATTGTCTTTGTTGCTTTTTTTTTAATTTGTTTTCCTTTTTCTCTTATTTCTTCTTTTTTTTTCTATTTTTTCTCAGTCTGCCTTCTTTTTTTCTCCTGTTTTCTTTAGAATTTCATTTTTTTTTCTTTTACTTTTCCTTGTCATTTCAACTTTTTTCTCCTATTCGATAATTTTCTCACAATATATTCTTCATATTTGTTCATAAAATGTATTCCAGACTTTTATTGCTACTGTATTTGCAAACTGCTATCTTGATCTTGTGTTTAGTAACTTTGCTAGTTTGTTTTGTATTTTATTTGGAATTAGGCCTTTCATTAGTGCTTTTCTTATTTTAACTTTCTTTGTCTCTGTTTTCCTAAAGAGCACTATGTATAAAATATATAAAGGAATCTGAATCTTTTCTTCTTCTTTTAATTTTTTCTATACTATTGCAATAGTCACTTTTTGGATTCTCTTTCAGAGATTTCTTTGCCCTTTGCATATTGCCAAGTGTGCCTGTGTCTCTTTTACTTTGTCTTGGCATACTTGACATTCCACTATTATATATATATCTGGTTTTTTTTTGTTGAGTTCTTCTAGAGTTGGAAGTTTATCTATTATGCACTTAATAAAGACACTTCTCCTGGCACTGCTTCTTCTTGTTATGCACTATATTCCTTTAATCATCTTAAGTCTTTTTCAAAAATAGTTTTAGTCATAAATTATGATTTCTGCTTCTGGTTCTAGATCTTTAACTGCTTTCATTTTTTTCCACTCTGCTCCTAATCTTGCATTTGTTACTAACTTGCAAAGCAGTTTTGCTAATATGTCAGTTTATCTGTTTTCCCACTCTAGGTAGTACTCTATCTCTTTATAACTGACTTTTTTGGCCTGTACTATTTCCCTACTACTTGTTCCTTTCTTTGCTAGACTATCTGCTTTATTATTCCATTTGTCTTTACTATGACCTTTCACTTTAACTAAATCTATCTAAATGTTTTTCGTCTTGACAAGATCTTTAATCTTTATTAACTACATTGCATTCTTTTTCTTAATAATCTTGCTTTTGTCTGCTTGTTCTAGGCTTCTACTAATGTTTCTTATTGTAGCATTATTATTTGTATATAGCTTTATCTGCTTCTCTTTAGGTATTATTAGAATCGCTATTCAAATTGCTACCAACTTTGCTGTTATTAATATTTGCTACCCTTCTAGTCTGAAAGCTAACTCTTTTTCTGGCCATTCTTGTGTTTCATTTGTTTGGACCCATCCAATACTCATATTGTTCTTAGACAATAATTCTTTACTATCTTTTCTTTTTTTTTTTTTATTAAGATGACCTCTTTGGTTTTTTGACTTTTATTAATCACTTATCGGTATTGTGGTTCAATGAACTACTACAGGAGAGCATACAA
>CAJVQA010012524.1:0-10059 GCA_910591915.1 Cetraspora pellucida
AGGATAAAAATAGTCTAAGGATTATAGTCCTATAGTTAATAGCAAATAGATCTGGGTCTGTGACCTGGTGAAATTAATACTAGGGTTAGATCAGAAGGTTTAAATGGAACATCTAAGCAGGGGTGTTAGATATGACAACTGGTGAAGAACTCTCAGGCAGACTCCTTAAATAGGTAATATAAAAAAGTTATATATATAGTCAGTTGTACACTCATCTAATAGTTCATTATAGATACATCTATATAAACATGTATCCGCTATAAGTATTAATAAAAAGCTTGAACCAAAAAGGTTACCTTAATACTGAAAAAAAAAAAATAAATACTAGACTTTAGATAAATTTTACAAGAGCATAATCTTATTAATAGTTTATAAAATAAGCAAATTAGTTAATAATAAAACACTTTGAATTTTATTAGCAAGTAACTTTCTAACAAAAAGCAATTTAAATATTAGTACAAAAAAAAAAGTATATGTTGCTCAAATATTATATATAAGTATATATAATAAATTTGTAATAGTTAAAATAATTAATAGACCAAAAAATTTAAAAGTTTAAATAGATAATTTTCTAGTAAATTATAAATACAACATCTAGTATAAAAAACTCTAAAAAGGGTATGACGATCTAATAAAGTAGATAGGTTGTCAACTCCTAAGTGACATATTTAAAGTTTAAATTCTAGTAATGATGAAAATTTGCAATTTTTTCTATATTATGGTTAACTGTTTTCTGTGATTAGTTGGGATAAGACACTTGTAATTCATATTATATCAGCATGACTAGAAGGTCTAGACATTCATGCAACATTATACAAAAGAATACAAACTAATACTAGGTGGTATGAATCCAAGATAAGTCCTTAGATTGTGTAAATCATAAGAACCAAATAGAAAGACAGAAGCCCACTTAGAAGACCTGAATAGAGAGATAACCTGAACTTTTAATAGTGTTATTATAAAAACTAAACTTATGAAACAAAACTAGAATTTGTGAAACTAGACAAAAAGCTAACCTTTGAGAAAAGACTGAATAGAATCAACCAGATCATCAAAATCTGTTCTGAAAGAAAAAATTACATGTTGATAAATATATAAACCAGAAGTGTATAATTATAATTTGTTTTTTTTAGTTATTTGGTTTAAAAACTTAATAGAACTTAAATTGAATATCAAGTAATAGAGATATGTTGTAAAGTTAGTACCAAGATTGGGATAAACTCTACAAAAACATAGCAGTTTAATAATACATCCTGATTACTAGTATTGGTTTTAGCTATAGTGATATTAGGTCAACTATAAGAATAGAATACAGAAGATTCTAGGAGATTTAATACAAGGTCAAAAGTTCTCTATATGAGTGAACTGCTTTAAAGACTTAATGATCATAATATATTTTTACTAGTATCAGCTGGGATTATTGATAGGCAGAAGTAGATAGGTGAATACAGAAACTAGAATGGTTAAATAGAAAATCTACAGGCAGGTTTCAGGTATAGCAACTAGTATAAAACCTTTAGATGGACTACTTAAATTAGACAATAACTAAAGTTGTACAAGTAATTAGTTATACACTCTTTTCATGGTTGCCCTCTGTGGTTATAATGCAACCATTAGCCAAATATACTATTAATAAAATCCCAAGTTACAAGTACTTACTTTAATATTTAAAATAAATTATTTAAAATAAACAATCAAAAGTTGCATATATGACAGTTGTATTTTCATTTTTGTAAAAATAGTTGTAATAATTAACCTTAAATATGTTAATAAAATACTGTTGCAAAATACAGCTTTTAAAAAAAATATATATAATTTAGATTTTGCAATCTACTTTTATAATCTAATATGTAAAATTTTTAAATTTTATAATTTAACTTTTATAACTCAGCTAAGTTATAAAAACCAATCTATAAATTTTCGATTTAAATGCTTTAGAAATAATCAAATATTATGTTAAATAATCTTTTAAGTTGATAAAATTTTACTAATTAATTAGTTACTAACTATAGTTGCAACTAATTAATTTTTTATATTATGTGATATTATTAGATGTTTAACTAATTAAATCAAAAAAATTAATATAAATCTATTAATTAGATGAAATATCTTAGAATTACATTATTTGAATAATGAATCAATTAGTTGTTTAAAAATTTTCAAATTAATTAGCTAAAAAGTTAACAACAAATTGATTTTTTAACTAATAATTTAAGACACTAATGTCAAGCTAGTTAGTTAGGTTAAATACTTCGTTATAATTACAAAAATATAATTAGTTTGTATATACAGTAAAACCTCCATAAGTGCACACTCTCGGGACCAAACTTTAACGATGTGCACTTATAAAGATTGACTTATAAAGGTTGCACTTATGAAGACTTTACTGTATATGCATGACCTCTATCAATGCACTTTTTCTTATTGTTTTCTAAGTGCACGTCGTTAAAGTTCGGTCCCGAGGGCATGCACTTATGAAGGTTTCACTGTATTTTATTCTTTATATGCCCAACCCCCTTTAAGTGCAAATTTTTAATTTTTTCACTATGGTTCCGACGGGGTGCACTTAGGGAGATGTGACTGTATTTATTATTAAACTATTATTAACTTATATATAAAACCAATTAGATTATAAAGAAAAATCTAGATAGTACCCCTATATGTACAATTAGTGATCTTAATAGCCAAATAAGTAAATTTTATAAATAAAAAAACTTTGCGGGCCACGTTAAGGTTAGGGTAAAATTGCGTAACAAACATCTTTTATTAGGTACACAACGAGGGGCTACCTATCGCTATATGAAATCTTGAGATATTAGAAAAAGGCGCAAAGTGCATAAGCACTGTCTAGTCTATTCTTTTTAAATAATCAACAAAAGAACAAAAATCTTTAAATATCAAAAATTTTTTTTTATAAAAACTAGGTTCATATTTTTAAATAAAGTTTTTTAACATTCAATTATATATATATATCTCTCTCATTTTTCTAATCCTAATCTATAATTAATTCTAACCTCTAATAGTAATTTCAAATTTACAAAATGACATTAATTTGAGTTAAAATTAGTTTATCATATTAATCTTTTTTGTTTTTTTAAAATGTAATTTAAACCTTGAAGCAAATGGTCTGGAGAAACAAACTTTCAATAAAATTTTTAAATACGTAAAATTAATTATCGTATTAATATTTTAATTAGAAATGATATATAGTATTCCATTTATAGTAAGTATATTCATTAAAAATTTAAATAAAACTTTGAAAAAGGTTTATCCGCTAAAATTATTTAACCGTTCTATATAAAGTTCACACAACCTTAAATAATTTATATAATTTGCAAAGATTCAATTTCCTTCACTAAAAAATATAAAAATTATTCTATATTTCTATTTATATGTTTCCACAGAAACCTTTAGTTTAGCGGCAATTGCCGCTGTTAGAGAAATAGAATCTTGAACACTCTACTTACGTAGTATGTACGTATATCTCATTGATGCAGATCATTATCTAACACAGTATCCTGTTGTGATTTACGGTAACTAAGAATTCGGGTTTCACCTTTTCGCAAATAAAGGCGCCGGGTTAGAGATCCTTAAGTGTCTTATCTATGTATCACCATTTCGGAACATTGTTATGGTATACATAAATTTCTAATAAATTACTACGTACCAATAACCGTCTTGAACAAAATAACAATTATAACCAGTAAAAATCAATTCAAGTTAGTACTATAAATTTTGCTAACGAAATTTTTAATAAGTAAAAAATTAATTCAAGCTAGCGCTATAAATTTAACTAACGAAATTCTGCAATTTTAGAAGGCAAAAAAATGATAATTCTAGTCAATTATAATTTTTTTGAATAATATGAAGATAAATTTTGTTAAGTAATTAGTCGATAGTTGGGAGAAAAAAAATTTAAATGGTAAGAAAACAGAAGCTAGTCATTAATATTTCATAATTTCGATTACAATAGAATCATATTGTTTGTGTTATAATTTAAAAGGTTTAGTGTTAACGTTAAATTTTCCTTGTACTAATTTTGTGTTTAATTAAAAAATAAAATAACAAATACAAAACTGTTAATAAAAAATCTGAATTTCTAAATATCGATACGATAATAAGCGGCGATATACAATACATTACATATATATATATAAATGAATTAATGAATGAAATCTAAAAGTAACATGATTTATATTTATTTAAGGGTTAGTCTAAACATTGCAGCCCAATAATAAATTTATTTATTATTAGCAAAAGAACGATCATTTGTATTTCTTTTCTTTTTTTTGATACCGTATTTACGCTCTTGGCAATAAATATGAATGCAGATGAGTTTATTTTCAGTTATATAATTGAATATTGAGCACAGTAATTAATTATTGCATATTATTAATCATTATTATTATTATTATCGTTATATTTTTAAGACGAGATAAAATTTGAAAATTAGCTAACGATGACACCATCCCAATATAGGTCAGTATGAAGTACCAAGAAACATATGGAGAAAATGAGATAACTCAAGTTTTATTGTTAAACCAATTTTTTTTACAAGAGTGTAAACTTGTAACGGTAAGATCGTAAAAAAAAAAAAATACTCCAGCATGATGATGATTATTGGTTTATGTTACATGCATAGAATTCTAGTGTTAGTAACTTTAACTAAATTAACGAGTACAATAATTTGTTCAAATTAGGAATTGTTTCATTAATTTATTTATATGGTTAGCATTTATAGTATGAATAAGTTGCTAACATACCTGATGGACTGTACCGAACTTAAAAACTTAATATAGAACCGGATTTTTTATAACGTGAGAAAAAGTGTTTTACCCAATAAAAACGGAACAAGCAAATCTTTATGTCGGGTGCTTAGAACCAGCCGTAGTTTTTGAAGAAAAATAGGAAAAAAACATTAACAAGATAGTGAGCTAGTAGGGAATTAATCTTTACTTTGATGGAGATAGGATGTACAGTCTAGTATATACTAGTATATTATAAGCATCATCTCGTGTGATTCTCGTTTAAAAAGAGAATTTTGGAGCAGAACCCGGTTACTTCATTGTACAGACAATTGTGGTCTATTGATTGTTAAAAATTATTTTTAGATTTTTAGGTATAAATTGTTGAAGGTAAAAATATATTTATCTTTAGTGCTAGGTATGGCTATGGATTAACTGCCACAAATTTATATGCTTAGCCTTGTCTGTAAATTATCCGTCTGTCAAAAGTTAATCAACATATGCCATTAATGGATATTGATTTATATATCCTCTTTTGACTAATAAAATTATAGTGAATAATCGGCAAATTTTTCAGAATATCACTAATCTTACTGCAAAATATCGATTCCGTCAGGGGCGAAAAATTGAACCAAGTTAATCATCACAGATCAGGGACGAAATTTAAATTAGCTCCTTTTAATAGTAAATATAGAAAACATGTACCATTCTTAGAATTTGATAACAAGACTCTTTCGATGAATCCGATTTAGAAACGCTCTTTATCTAAAAATCTTTATATAAAAAAATTAAAAATAAAAAAAGGTAAATAATTAAAATAAATAATAGAAAGTTAGAAATAAATGTATACGTAGAATATTTACATTCAAATATAAATCAAATATATATTTAAAAAAGACTTTAGAGTCACAGTATAATCACCGGTAATTTTGGATTTTGGATTATGCATCTTACGCTTACATATGCTATTAATATAGCACATGGCACTTTGCATCACGCTACGCCACTCCTTATACAGGATTACGTATATTAACATTATTGTATCTATTTTAATATCAAAAATGATGCTATTTAAAACTTTATTAAAGTATGTTTATCACTTTTGGTAAATCTACCATTTTGGTCGTTTGTTAACGCGTACTATTTTTAACTTGAGTGATTCGTTTAACAATTTTGGAAGCACATGTAGTACCATTGCTTATACGGCATTAAAATTCAGCCTGCAAGATAAATAAATTAGCATACCTGTCCATTTTTTTTTTTTAACTTTTTTTTCAAAATAAACAAAAGCTTTAAATTCATTAATAATAATTAAAGACCTATAAATACATTAATAAGAAGTATTTCTCGTACGTACCTTTTTTCCTACGAATAGCTTAAAATTATAGAGAAATATATAGAAAGAATCCGAAAAAAAACCTGTTGAATACTTTATTTGCATTAACAAACAAGAATAAATAATGAGCTCAGAGTTCGGAAGTCACCTTGGCTCGGAGAAAGGTGGTTGTTATCGTAAAAGGCGTCTATCAAAAATACCTGCCCCCGTTATTATTCCTCCTCCTTCACCGACCGTGACTATTTCTTCACCCGTTAGTCCTGCAAGTGATTCTTTTTCAGAATTACAATCCCCAAGGACTCCTCAAAGTCCCACAAAAAGATTTGTTCTTAGACCTATCACGGCTCTTACCGCTGCTTTTCAAAGGACTAGCATTACTGGCCGTAATAAGTCTACTTTATTAAAATTTCAAAAATCTTCAAATAATTCTCCAAAAGCGTCAAAACCAACTTCTCCAAAACCTTCTCCACAATCTCCTAAACCTCCAAAGTCTCCAAAATTATTACATCGAAAAGGAAGCAGTGGTTCGATCCGTAAGCGCTCTGAGAGTCCTACCGGTTCAACCACTAATGCTACTTTTCTCATCCCCAATACTTCTCAACCATCTCCAAGTTCTACAAAACCTTCTTTTCTTTTCGGTAAATCTCCTTTCTCCTTATCGATAAACTCTCCATCTCAATCTTCAAAACCTCCTTCAAGATTAGGAAAATTCAATCTTAGACATCCAAAATCTTCAAATTGTAGAAAAGCTTTACCAATTTCCCCTTCTGAATTGGCTGAAAGATTAAGAGATTTCTCGTCACGAAACTCAAAAATTGATGATGAATGCTCTCAATATTTTGATGAATGTAATAAATCATTTTCCTGTAAATCTTCTAAACCTATTCTTATCGATGTACGTAATTTATCTTTGTACCAAGAACAACACATTCATGAATCTTTCAACGTGAATCTTCCTACCCTTCTTATTAAACGTTATCGTCGTGGAAACATGAGCAATTTTTCTCTAGTTTCTTTTATAACAACTCCTGAAGGACGTGATAGATATATCGATAAAGTTCAAGATACTACAAAATTTAATCATGATGTAATAATTTTTGATGAGACAATGGATGAAAATGACAAAGTTGGTCCTGGTTGGACCTTATTGGGCGTTTTGGAACGCGCTATGTTAAATTATCATTATAATTCTTCCTCGGAGAATATTGATCAAACTAATGATGCCCCTAAGGGACGTGTTTATTGGCTTCGAGGTGGTTTTGAGGCTTTTCGATCGTGGGATCAACGCGGGGAATTCTTAGTCACGGGTCCTGATGGTGCTTTTTCGGATAATGATAATCCTAACCATAATTCTTCTTTAATGGATCTTGAAGGTCAAGAACAACCACAAGGTGGTGCTGGTTTAGTTCGTAGAGATTCTTTGTTTTCCGTGAACACTGAACAAAATTCTTTAAGGAGAAAACTAAGTGATAAACGGCAAGATTCTCAAATTGAAGAAAATCATCAACCAACAGAAATGTCAAAAGATACTGAAGCTCTTAAAAGAAGACGTCCTTCTAACGGTTTACAATATCTTTTCCCACCAACAAATGGTGATAAAAGATTATGTAAGAGTTATTCTTTCACTACATTATATATTTTAAATAATAATATGTTTAGGTATTGTAAAAATTTTAAAAATTCCTAATTACAATTAATTTATCCAAACATATTAGGTGAACCTTTATATTTGGGTGATAATTATCCTGCTGGTGCTAATAATCAATTAAGCGCAGTAAATACTGATTTAGATGGTAATGATTCACCTATTACCTCACCACCGGTTACACATCCAGAAATTTCTTTCGTGGTTTCGACTATTATTCCAAACTTTCTTTATCTTGGTCCGGAAATTTCCAAACAGGAAGAAGTGGAGGAATTAGAAGCAAAAGGCATTAAACGAATTTTGAATATGGCTTTCGAATGTTCGGATACTCTGGGTTTAAATGAAAAATTTGATCAATACCTCAAATTAGATGTTAAGGATTCCGTTGAAGAAGATGTAGAAAATGGATTAAAAAAGGCTGTCGCATTTATTGGTTAGTACAATAAATACTTATATATTATATTACAATATATTTATTTTCTTATTTTCTTATTATAAATTCATAATACAAAACTCACTCATTAATTCTAATACGTTAATAGAACAAGCCGAAAAAGATAATATGCCTATATATGTTCATTGTAAGGCCGGAAAATCACGTTCTGTGACTGCCGTTTTAGCTTTCCTCATTGAATCACGTCATTGGACCTTAAATCGTGCATACGATTACGTAATGGATCGTAGAAGTGGTATTTGTCCGAACATTGGATTTGTAGCTGAATTAATGAAAGTCGAAGAAGGTGTTCTCGGGATAAAAAGGAATAACTGTTCGAGTCCCGATTTTGATATTCGAAAACGAGAAATGATGGATATGGAAGGCGTCGAGCCATTAAAAATTTCAACATCTCTTTCTTGAAAGTACTTACCTAGAGACGACTATCTTGTTTAAAAAAAAAAAAAGAAAATTGAAGGCTGTTGCTACCAAATTCACCATCCCTTTGTAATATATACACACTGCATTTGTCGAAATAGTTTGTTTTTGGTATCTGCAAGCCTTTTATTCCTTTTATTGATTATGGATACTGGTCGAAAAAAATTCTCTTGACGACAAAATATCTTGCAATTTTATTTATTAAAGGTGGATAAATATTTGGTTTCTTTTTTTTTGTGCATTTGATCTTAAAGCATTGACAAAAAAAAAACTTTTTTTCTGTAAATAGTCTTTTTTATACTTTGGTTTAAAAAAAAAATTTTTTTGAAATTATAAAAAAAAACTTTTTTATAAAATATTTGAAATTTTAGTTTTTGTATATACAAATTTTTAGTTTGAATATTCGAGTGTGTCGATAATGGTTTGTTTCCCATTCATTTCCGTGAGATAAACAATAACGCTTCACGGACTTTATCATGATCATCAGTAATGGATTTGCGATTAGAAAACATTGCTTAACTCTTAGATTTTTAATTTTTACATGAATAATGCATATCACCGTTATAAACAAAACTAAAAATTATTTAATTAAATTTTTTTTTGTAATAATAATAATTTATATAAAGATGGCATTTGTTTTTTTTATTATTTACATAAATGTATATTTTTTAATATTAAAAAAGAATAGTAGTTTAATGAAATATTTTTGCTGGTCATCTCTTATTACATATACATTAAATTAATACGTAGTGGTTTAATAATATATATAATATAATTTATGATTAAAAATATTCGTATTATCGTTATTTTATCATTGTTATGTATTTTTAACTTTATAACAAACAATCGATGTATATTTATATTTTTTTATATAAGTTAATACTTTCTATCAAATCATTAAAAATATTAAAATACTTTAATTATAGAATTTTTAATTCTTCAAATAATTCTCGGAATAAGAGATTTTTAGTTTGGTTTTTTGAACTGATTAACCGCTTCGATGAATTCACGAACATGGTATTTCAGTGAAAAAAAAATTTTTTTTACTGAGTTTAATCAATGTTTTTTTTTTATAGATATATTGTTTGGAACCTAATAGAAATTGAGATTAGGATTTAAAACAGATTATATTATGTTCGAGACTGAAATTTAAAAAAATGGTTAGGATTTGTACGTAGATTTATCGTTATAGTGATGGGCAAAGGTTTGTCTAATTGGTTGGCTTTTTTTAGATCAATCTGTAACATACATGTGATCAATTCTCACACGTCATTTTACATTATGCAGTTATAGCATTATAGTGTTTAGCACTTGAAAACAAAAAAGAAAAAAAAAAAGTTTAGTTCGAGAATAGAACAATATGGCATTTTTTTGTTATAAATAATTGTTTTTTTTTGTTTTAAAATAATCTATAATTATATATTATACCTTATTATATTATAAGGTTAAAAAATTTATAAGT
>CAJVQA010012525.1:0-10059 GCA_910591915.1 Cetraspora pellucida
GGCAGAGGAAAAGACAAAGATATACTAAAGTACCAGGGTTATGCTGTGAAGTAGATGCTAGGATCTAAGTGAACTTTATAAGGACATAGCAGTTTAATGGTTAGCCTTGACCACAAGTGTTGGTTCTGTCATAGCAATACCTAGGTCAGCTGTAAAAATGAGTACAGAAGGCTTTGGAAGGTTTACCTCGAGGATAAATTAGTCCTAAGGTTGAGGACAATGATCTGGTATATCTGAGATGATCAGTGATGTTAACACAAGTTACAGGTTCAGAGAGTTTAAAGTGGAACACCCAAGCAGGGGTGTTAGGTATGGCAATTGGTAGAGAACCTTTAGGCGGACTCCTTAAATAGGTAATATAGAAAATTTACATGTATAGCCAATTGTACGCTCTCTTGTAGTAGTTCATTGAACCACAATACTAATAAATGATTAATAAAAGTCAAAAGACCAAAGAGGTCACCTTAAAAAAAAAAAAAAAAAAAAATACCTAATATACAAAGTAGTACTTTAAAGGATGGTGATTCTAGTATAGTGGTTGGGTTGTCATCCTTCAAGCAGTAGGTCCAATGTTCAATTCTCATCAGTAACAGATTTTGAAAAAATAAACCTATTCTGGCAAACTTATTCATGATTTGGAGTTTGTAGATTTTGTAATTCTGGTTATACTAAGATTAACTTTGGAAGTGTATAATGTTACATGAATAAATCTAAAAAGTATATACTCAGATTAGAAGCCTGTCTAGAAATCCTGAGCAAAGAGATATTATAACTTTCGACAATGTCACTTGTGAAGATCTTGATCTGCTGAAGGAAACCTAATGCAGGTAATTTGTACGAACAAGAACCTCTAAATAGAGGTCTACCAACCTGACCACTAGTTGATCTGAGCATGAAGTTACATTATGCAAGGCTAACTGGATTAATAGTATAAGAGGATTTATAAGAATAGACAAGATAACAGAAAGGTTGTAAAAGGAGGGTACTGGAGTTGTATGAACTTCGCAAGGGTTGTAAACTAGGTTTAGCTGTAATTTGGAATACAGAAGGTTTTAGTAATAATGTCTTGAGGATAATCTGTATAAAATAAAGCAGAGGTCCTAAGAGTATAAGTAAGTATCTAGAACTTCTTGACTAACATCATATAATGGAGATGTTCTAGTAATAACAGTAAGAATTGCAGTATAAAGGGTTTAAATAGGCAACATCTGTAGTTGGATTGCAGATATAGCAGCTAGTGTAGAATCTATATATAGGTGAACTACTTAAATTAAACATCAAAAGTATATGTATGGCTAGATATACTCTCTAATATAAGGTAGCTTTTCTGAAGTAATCAGACTGTGAGTTATTGTGTCCTACAATACTGAATAAAAAAGTTCTAGTTTCCAAAAGACTAGTTTAATAATAAAAAAAAAAACAAAGTAATACTTAACAAAATTAAGTAAAAACTTAATTATTAAGTTTTTAATTAAACTAAACATCTAATAGTAATACAAATTAAATCTTATATTAATAATTTATTTTTAGTAAAATCTAATAAATTTCTAATAATTTGTGCATAATATATATATATATAATACAATATATAGGCTATTATTTATTAAAACAGCTTTTTTTTGCAATTTTTTAAAAAATGTGTTTTTATTGAATTCTTATAAATTTTGATATTATTGATATTTTTCAATTATAAATAAAAGTTGATTTGCATAATAAAAAATTAAAATAATGTTAAAAAAAAAATTTTACAAGATTGCTCAAGGCTAACACATTATGAAATTATCTAATAGTTACTTGTTACCTTTAACTAATCAAAATTATGAAATTTATTAATCTCAGATTAGTCTGAAATTCAAAACAAATAATTAAACTCAATTATCTCAAAATGAAAAATATGTAAAAAAGTGTTGTTTTAATTGATAACATCCCATATATCAAATTATAATACTTATATTAAGTATTACATTTTATTTTTTTGTCTTTATATTTTATGATTACTTATATATTAAAACTTTTAAAGCTAACAACTTTTAATATTATTATATTGAATAAATAGAAATATTTAAAAAAGTTTGGTTTTTTAAGAATAGAGTATATTATTTTAAAATTATATATAAACTTAATAGTATTTTTTTTTTGTCCAAAGCATAGTAAAAGACTTACATTTTAAGTATTTAGTTAACTTTTGTTTATTTGTTCATTTATGTGATCATGTAATATTACATGACACATACTAGATGTCTGAACTAAATTTTGTTTATCTGTCTGTCTATATAATCATATCTTATTATATAATATATACTAGATATTTGAGTTAAATTTTGTTTGTCTGTCTGCTTACATAATTATGTCAAATTATATAATATATACTAGCTGAATTTTGTTTATATGACTAATTATAAAAATGATTAAACAATTTTTTAATTTACTTCAGATTTATAACAGCATCTGTTTTTCTAGTATATTTAAATTTATAAAAAACTATATTAAGTAAACTAATTTAAAAAGATGTGACAACCTAGTAAAGTGAATAAATTATTAACCTTCCAAGTGGTAGATTAGATATTTAAATTTCATTAATAGTAAAAATTTGAATAATTACCTATATAGTATTTATATTATAGCAACTGTTATTACTGATTGGATTAGAATACCTATAATATTGATTACATTAGCATAACTGGCAGGTCATAAAACATCTATGTAACTTGTTATGCAAAGGAATGCAAACATTAGATAAGTCTTTATGATCATATAAATTTATTAAAATTGGATAACAAGAAGTCTATTTGAGAAAACCTGAATTAAGAGATAACCAGATCTTTGATGGCCTTACTATAAAAGCTAGTTTGAGAAAATGGATATCAAGATTATAGTACTTAGTTATAGTACTTAAATAGGCAAAAATCTTTAAGTTAAGAGTCTCAGAAGTATCACTAACCAGGCCATCAGAACAAACTAAAGAAAAAAGATATTGGGTCAACCTAATATATTAATGGACTAATTATAGTTCTATATAGACTATCTGAATTGAAAATTTGATAAAAAGGCAAAAGAAAAGGCAGAAGTATACTAAAGTACTGAGGTTATGCTATAAAGTAAATACTAAGATCTGTGTAAACTCTACAAGAATACAGTAGTTAAATAATATAAGTTTGATTGCAAGTGTTAATTTTGTTATAACAATATTTAGTTTAGCTAAAAAAATATATATAAAAAGCTCTGAAGGGTTTATCTTAAGAATAACTTAGTTCTAAGATTAAGATAATGATCTGAATATCAGAATATAACTTAGTAAATTAATACAGATTACAGATTCAAAGAATTTAAAGTAGAATATTCAAGCAGAGGTGTTAGGTATAGCAATTAGTAGAGAACCTTTGGGCAAATTCTTTAAATAGGTAATATAAAAAAGTTATATATATAGTCAATTGTACTCTTTTCTGTAGTAGTTTATAGAAACATATTATCAAAAAAAGTTGTTAATAAAAATTAAAAAACTAAAGAGGTCACCTTAATACCAAAAAAAAAAAATAAACTAATTTAAATTATTAAATAAAAGTTATAAAGTAGATCTTTTTGATTTTAATAATAATAAAATTATTTTTTTTTTTTTTGATATTAAGATAAGGCCTTGCTTATATCTTTATTAGTAATTTTAGTTGTACATATTAATATACTATATATTAAAGATATACTAAGCTTGTAAAATACAAAATAAAAACTATATGCAAGAATTAAAGTTTAGACAACTTTATCTGTGACTTAAACTGACTATGGTGGTTAAAGCTTACTTAGATTTGTAATATTAGAATATAATTATAAGTTGTGTTATAATTAATCCAAAATGTCGACCATATATTGATTTTCCTAATAGCCTGTCCAATCAGTAGACAAGTATTAGGATATAAGTGTAATTGATCTGCTATTCTACATAGACATAAGTATGTATAGTTTGTATAAGATCTTTTGTAATGTCTAGTTTGTTGTATCTGTTATGAAGTATTATGAATATTATGAGTTTAAAAAGATGTAATATCATTATTCTTTTTCTAGTTAGAGAAGTTAATGAAGTATGGTTTCCATATTTAGTTATAAATTTGGTCATTAATATCAAGAAGTGTTTGAATAATAATTTGTGAGGCTATTTTAGTTGATATATTGTAATTATAAATTGTTTCAATTAAGGCATTAGATATAAGATCTTTAAGAGTAAGATCAAGATAAAAAGAGTTTGCTTGAAATGGTATTCAGTTAAATGAAAGATGTTTTTGAATTTTTTGAATAAGTTCATGAAGCTGACCTGTAGATAAATCAAGATCAACTTTAGATAAAATATACTAAATTGATAAATTAATAATGTTTGTAATAAGAGAAGAGTTGAGACAGATTAGCCAGTATGAGTGAAAGTTAGGAAGATTGCATTTGAAACAGTTAATATTTGTAAAGATAGTTGAATATATGTTGTGGAAAGAGAAGTATGTTGGTAATTCATTTAGCAGAATTTTGATTTTAAAGACTTTTGATTAATTAAGTTTAAAACTAGTAAAGTTAGATAAGGGTTTTTGGTTATGATTAAGGTATAGCCATGTTGATTGCCAGTCTATATAGTAATTAATATAAAACTATTCATTGTTTCTTTTTTGTAAGAACTACATTGCCAATATGTGAGCTCTATAAATATTTTTAATAAAATATTGGGTAGGGAGCTCAACAGGATTTTGTTTCTATTGCAGAATATAAAAAGAATTGTAGATGTTAGTATATTGAAAGTTTAAAAGTAGAAAAAAGATATGTTGTTTTGCTAAAGAGTCAGCCATGTTATTGAAGATATTATCTGTATAAGCTTAAACTTTGTGAAAGTTAATATTTAAATTGAAGGATTTAATAATATTAAGAAATGTATACTATAAAGGTCATAAATTAAATTTAAAGAGTTTATTAGAGTTATTGAGTTGTATAGAGAGTTTGTAATACTTAGATATAACTAATTGTAAGTCAGTGTAGATTTGAAGTGTTGTATTATGAGGTATAAATAAAATTGCAGATAAGATAGAAAAGAGCTTTGCCTTATAAGCTGATAGCCAGAAATAAATTTTAGCTGAAAATTTATATAAGACTTAGTTGTTACTATCAATTTGAACCTATTTAATGCCTATTGAGCTTTGTTTAGTTCCAATATTGGATACTGATCCATCAGTATAAAAAGTAAACTCCTTATATGACATATTGTTTTAAAAAATTTCTTTAAGTTTGTTCGAACAGTCATTAGGTTTAAAGATTTCTGTAATAATAGAATTTGATATATTGATGATAGGATAGTTGTATAAAATTCATGAAGAATGTTTAATTGTTGTTGAATAAATAAGGTCTAGATAGTTAGCATTAAGTTTAAGTTTAGAAGTTTTTCTTCCTAGAAAGCTAGTACAAATAGTTGCTGAAATATTGATTGTGCATATTTGCTTAATAATAAAATTATTAAAATTAACCAAAAACTTAGTAAGATATGAATTTTTAAATATTAGAATATAAAATTATTAGTGTTGGGTTGACCAGACCAATTTGACTATTTGATCAGACCAGTTTAACTAATGACCAGTCTGGTCAAGCATTTTTAATATTGGTTAAATTAGTCAAGTAGTCTAGTTATAAGAAAAAATTGTTCAATTAAATCAAATAACTATTATCAAATTTGCTTAATTGTTATATTGCTAGACTATTTGACCAATTTAATCAGACCAGTTTGACCAAAAACCCTTTAACTAATAATTAGCAAATTTATAGTTGATCAATAATTTGATTAATACTAAAAATTATATAATAAAATTAACTTATAGACTTATATAAATTAATTAATCAAATTCTTTAATATTGTACTATCTAAGAAAATTTTAACCAATCTAAAAAAACTTTATTATATATTCAAGTATATTTTTTTAAAATAATATAATAATTCAAAATTTTATTATAATAAATAAATAATTTTATTTATAATATTATATAAAATTTTTTTCTTGATTAATTAAAAAATAAAAAAGTTTTATTAGTAATATATATCAATTTTAAATAAAAATTTTAAAGAGATATACAAAACTATATAAAAATAATCTATATACACTCTACTTTTAACCTTTTTATAATTGTTATAATTAGTTTACATTACAAAAATTCATACAAATTAGTAAATAATAGCTTGTAATTACATTTGACTACTAATAATTTAATTACTGCTAAAATGTGTTATACTTTTGATTTACATAAATATTTGTATACTCTTTATATTTATATTACTTAAAATAACAATTAAACTTCTTTTAAAGAATACAACATACTTTATATTTTAAAAATGATAATAATCTTTTTTAACAATATAGCAAATGTCTTAACTTTACAAAAAAGCTTTGCCAGTTCCTTTAACAAATCAAACTTTGTCTTAAATTTTATTGTCTTTTTCTAAATTGTCTCATTTACAATCTTTTTAATTAGCATTTGTTATACAATATTCTTATAAACATTAGAAAACTTCATCTTATTTGGTTTTTTTACATTAATTTGGAAGTAATTCTTTTATATTAACTTATTTTTCTTCTGCTCTGAGTACTCTGGTTGCTTTTTTCACAATCTCTTTTTTACTCATAACAGTTTAAATAGTAACTTGTTTTAACTTATTAAAAAATCTATTAATAAAAGTGCTTCATTTAAAAAACATGACCAATAATAAAAAACTAAATTAAAAATAAAATAAAGTAAAGATAATAAAAGTATTTTAAAAGGCCTAATCAAAATTATGCCTAGCAACTACATTCAAAGATGTGTTTTTAAAACTTTTAGTAAGTTAAAATATAAAGTTATTAGGTTTATTGTATTTGAATTATACAGGTTTATTTATTAAAAAGCTTTTACTTTTTTAGCAACTAATGCTTTTTTTAGACAGAATGTAAAAGAGGTTTAAAAGCTACAAAATATATTTAAACAAAGAATTATTATTTAAAAAATAGAATATATTTTATTTTTATATTAAATATGATTCAGATTCATATTTAGTTAAATTTAATAGTGTATTTGACTATGTGCTAGCATATTATTTTAAATAAGTTAGTAAAAATAATCAATTTTAAAAAATTATTAGTTTTTGCTAAATATATTTATATATAAATGACTAGTTATTGTTTTTTAATCTATTTCATTTTTTAAACATCTTTTAATTCAGAAAAACAAGAACTACAAGAATTAAAAACAAAAAAAAAATAATGCTTTATCAGTATATATAGTATAAAAGCATTACAGTAGTCGAAAACTAGAAATTCGACTAATAAAAATTCAGCCACACTGAATTTTATATTAATTTAACTTAACTTAATCAAAAATTTAGCATCTGAATTTTAACAAAATTTGACCATTCTGATTTTTACATTAATTTAACCTAAATTTAGTCAAAAATTTAAAGTCCAAATTTTAATTAAATTTGATCATTCCAATTTTTATATTTTAAAATTCGACTATTTTAATTTTTACATTAATTTGACCTAAATTAGTCCTTTTTGATTTCTATATCAAAAAAAATGACACCAAATTTTAATAAAATTCAGTATTTTTGATTTCTACTTTCAAATTCAGATGATCATTCGGCTGAATTCGATAAGTTTGAGTTCAGTGTTCAATAGCATCAAATTCGACAGAAATTTAGTAATTATAATTAGCTTTATAATCAAACATTGAACCATATCTAAATATTAAATTAAAGCACATTATTTGGTCTTATAATCAAAAAATTAAATCACATTCAACTTTATAATCAAGCATTGAATCATATCTAAATATAAAATCAAATCACACTTGACTTCATAATCAAGTATTGAATTATATCTGAATATTAAATTAAAGCACATTATAATCAGTCTTATAATCAAAAAATCAAACCATATTTAACTTCATAATCAAGCATTAAATCATATCTGAATGTAAAATCGAACCACATTTGACTTCATAATCAAGCATTAAATCATATCTAAATATTAAATTAAAGCATATTATAACTAGTCTTATAATCAAAAATTGAACCACATTTGACTTCATAATTAAGCATTGAATTATATTTAAATATTAAATTAAAGTGCATTATAATCAGTCTTATAATCAAAAAATCGAACTATATTCGACTTCGTAATCAAGTATTGAATTATATCTGAATGTAAAATCAAACCACATTCGATTTCATAATCAAGCATTGAATTATATTTGAATATTAAATTAAAGCACATTATAATCAGTCTTATAATCAATAATTGAACCACATTTGACTTTATAATCAAGTATCGAATTATATTTAATATTAAATTGAAGTATATATTAAACCATATCTGAGTATTAATTAATAATTGAACTATATTTGACATTATAATCTAGCATTGAATAATATTTAATATTAAATTAAAGCATATATTCGACTTTATAAGCAAACATCAAGCCATATTTGAGTATCAAACCACATTCAACTTTATAATAAAGTATCAAATTAAAGCATGTTATAATCAACTTTATAATAAAACTTATATTATATTTGATTTTATAATCAAAGTATTAAATTAAAATGTGTCATAATCAGCTTTACAATAAAAAATTAAATTATATTCAACTTTACAATAAAGTATCAAATTAAAATATGCTATAATTAGCTTTAAAATAACAAATCAAACTATACTTGACTTATAATAAAGTATCAAATTAAATTATATCATAATTAGCTTTATAATAAAAAATTGAACCACATTCAACTTATAATAAAGTACCAATTTAAAGCATATTATAGTAAAGAATAATATAAAATAATTTTCTTATAAATATATGCTAATTTTTACAAAAAAACAACTTGTTGCTTACAATAGTAACTTAATTATTTACAATTTACTAAAAATGTCTCGAAAACAAAGTACAAAAGATATTTTAAAAACCATTAGTTAAGATTCATCTTATCAATCTAATCCTTCTATTTTGACTACTCAACTATCATTTACTTTAACCCATAGAACATGTATAAGTGTTAAATGCTATTGCAAAAAATGTAATGCCAAACTTGTTGATTCTCATACAAAACATCAACATTCTTTAACTACTGGCCAACAAAGACAACAATTATCTCAAACAGAATTAAATGAGTTAAGACAACCAACCCAGATAGCTTCAGAATTAAGTGACCTAAGTTAGAAATTAGTAACAATTAATTTATGTTTAGATAATGAAATTCCATCTAGTCATGATAATGAACTTCTATTTAGTCTTAATATGGATAACTTATCATTTTTATCAAAAAAACACTGTTAAACATTAAGGGCTAAAATGACTATTTTGAATATAGAAAAATTAGTTATTACTTCAAAAGATGAAAGCAGTGATAATAATATTATGCTAAATTACAATAATAGTAATAATGATGATTCATTATTTGAAGAATTAACTGAAGGCATTCTATATAGCCATATTGATGAATTTGAAGATTATTCAATACCGAATATTGATTATGAAGAATTTTAATCTAGCTCTAGAGTATCATCTATTTATAATAATATATTAATTTGGTTATTAAAATTTCAAAGCTAATTTAAAATATCTGAAGAGGCTACTAAAGTTTTAGTTAAATATATTTATCAATTATTATATGAGTTTGAAAATAAAAATTTATTTGAAAATTTTTCAAGCTTGATGCATAAACTTTAAAAACATCTCAAATTAACAATTTCATAACATATTCAGTTTGTCCAAGTTGTAATAAATTATATACTAGGGGGTGTGGTGACCTAATGAAGTGGATAGGTTGTTAACCCCCAAGTGGCAGGTCTAGAGTTCAAATCTCAGTGACGGTGAAAATTTGCAATTCTTTCTGTGTTACAGCTAACTGTCTTTCGTGATTGGTTGGGATAAGATACCTGTAACCTGTGTCATACCAGCCTGACTGGAAGGTCTAGGCATTCATGCAACATTGTACGAAGGAACACAAACCAGTACCGGGCAGTGTGAACCCAAGATAAGTCCTTAGGCCATGTAAATCATGGGAACCAGGTA